>PVKE010022361.1:0-25635 GCA_004027555.1 Craseonycteris thonglongyai | reverse complement strand
AAATTTCTCTCAACCAAGAAAATGAAATATTACGAGCAAAGAAACACTCAAAATACTGCAAGGAAGCCAGCTTACCTTTTGCTTGCTCCGTTCATCTTAATATTTCAAGTTCTAACGTGGCAGTGTCCTGTTAAGCTTTCCCCCTTGGCAGAACTGCATGAACTGATACAGATTCAGAGAGCAAACAGGAGCTTTACCAGTGAAAATGTGGAAAATGCAAGAATTAAAGGGCCGTTATTTCAACTTGAGAAAAGTACAGTGTATTTCTTAGAATATGTGACTCAGTGCATATTTCTTTGTCATTGTTTTGAGGTTCATTTAACCATAAAGAGGAAACATGACAACAAAAGTGGAAGAGAGCTCAGTGAAGCATGGCTGGCTTGACAATAGGCTTTCTGCAGGTTAGCCAAATTTAACTGGCAAAAGCTTGCCCCAAACCTTTTGTCTGCTATATTTGCACCATAATGTCACCCTCTCTTTGCATATTTCACAGATCAAGTTTAACCATTTATCTCAAAAGATGGAAAAAGTCATTTTTGGTTCTGTCCCTAAAAGTTACTTTATACAGTATTATGCAATCCTACGACAAAAGATACAAAAGGGGAAAGTGCACGTCACATGGCCACAATTAGGGCTTCTGTTTCAGCTCTCCTGCCCTGTCAAAGCTTTGATTTAGTTTTCCTTGGTTTTGTCCAAGGGTCATTACAAATGTCTGTAGATGATTAGCATCTCCCCCTACAGCCCCTATCCAACTGGGTGATTAGCAAATTAAAACTTTGCATTCTTCTCTGTCTACTGAAACATACTGGAAAAGATTACCAAATGTGGCTAATTGTGGAGACCTGAGGGGAGCATCAAATTGTTTTCACAGAATTCTGAGAGCTAAATATTAAGTTGGCAATTGGGTACACCATGCTCCAGCATTTAATGAAGCACTGAGCTCTGAAACTTAAAAAAATAATTGTATTCTTGAGGTGGAGCTTCAGGAATATATTGCATTCATGCCATATCCAAATGGTGCCAACCTAACCCATTATAGACCATATTTAGTGTGTATCGTGTATGGTGTCAAGCCCAGCTGTAATCTCCATTTCAGAAACTGAAACCCCTACTCCATGGAAGAACTCCGTAATTTTAAAAAATAGTCAAGATCTATGTATTAGGGTAGATGCCAACTATAAATGAGATTCAAATGCTATAGGTGAGGGTGTGTCTTTGGTTTCAAGTGAAATGTGAGAAATATTTCCTGGCTTCATATGTGCTATAGTAGAGCAAATGTTTGATGGGTTAGCAGACAGAGGGAATTAAGCCTTTAGTAGAATTATCTCAACTATGTATAGAATGTATATATATGCTCTAAAGACCGATTGAGTGAATGAGGCTCAAATGTCACACTCCCATTCAAAATATACATCCTAAAAAACAAACAAATAAAAATTTTAAAATCATATTCCATAAAACTACATAACAAAAAATTTTAAATGTGTTTTGTCTCTTATTTTTCTCATAATACCTTGGTGGTGACTCAAATGAGTGGGGAAAAAATATCCCCAAATTGCAACAATCAATGGAAAATGAAATGGTAGTAAGTCACATAAAGCCACACATTGACTCAAAAATAAAGTTAAAACTAAAATGCCATCTATCTTAATTACATCTACTCAGTCTTAAAACATGGGTAATTAAACACCTCACTACCCAAATGTCATGTTTGATGCCATTGCCTTCTAGCCAGGCATTCTTACCATGTCAGAACAAAACAGATTACCATTATGACGTGATTCACTTTATCTTTTATCAGAAAAATATGCCCCTACTGCTAGAACAAAAAGGCCTATTGATAAATTCCCAAAAGACAAGTTTGATGTTTGAGGCCATCTGTGGTTTTCAATTTTTGAGGAAAAAAAAAGTTTATAATGGTATATCTCAGGCCCATTGCTGATGAGCAAAGAAAGAACATGGAAAGATATGAACATGAATGAACAGACTGCAGATAATTCTTTTACATCTCATAAGCAAACAATTCCTAAATCACTACATTAACCTAAAGGTAACTACCATAGCCTGCCAAAGGGAGCTGCACTCATTTCTTTAGTCCTCAAATATTCTGGGATCACAAAATACTGCACTAAATCAAGTTTGTTAAATGACCCAGCAAGATGTTACAGACCATGGTAGTGTCCTGATTAACAGATTTTTGTTTTTATTATGTTATTTGTTTTATCACAAAGTTCAAATTCTGTAATATCTCATAGAAGAATTTTAGTTCAGTGACAAGGAATCAGGGTTAGTGGTTCTATGTGAGAATGTAAACAATAATTACTAATTGAATGGAGGTAAACATTACCAGAATTTATAGATGTTCACCTTTGAAATAAAAGCAATTTTTAACAACTTGACCACTCTCCTTTAGCAAAAGTAGAAGAGCTCACTTACAAAGAAGTCTTATTTTTTGTACTCAATATGATTAGTATTCTTTCCCATTTTCGATTTACTTTCCTTGCATCTTATTAGAAAAGTAAAAATATTATCATGAAATAAGAGGAGAATGCTTATAAAGAAAAAAAATAGATGTGATACAGAAGCATCTCTTCTTGGCAAGTAAATTAATTAACCAGCTAATGAATAATTTTACAAAATTATTCCTCAAGGGGCGTATGTGGAGGACATTGCTATGGTTTTCCTTAAGCTTCCCTACCCATCTTGCCAGCAATAACTATAAGGGAGCAATTCCATTCTTGACAAGCCCACAGTTTTTCTTTCCAGAATCCTCAGAATAGCACTGAATCTCATTATTTCTTCCTTCTATACCTGTTGTTTTATTTCTCTGGAGTCATATATTTTTAATAAAATTTTGTGTTAGCATTAGGCATTACCTTTGTTTCTAGCCTAGTATCAGAAACATAAAATAACTGAAAACATACTTGCTCACTTAGTTTGATTTTGTCTTTGTTTTGAGACTTGACCTGAAACTTTCTACGTATAATGATGATGAACAAGATAAGGAAGAGGAAGAGAAGAGTGTTATGGCTGTAGGTAGGATAGGGCCATTTAATTTATCTTTTAAACATTTCATTTTTGAGAATAAAAAATATTATTTAATAAACTAGAATTGTCATAGGTAATTTGGACATATAACCACCCTGCACCAAACTGATATCAAATAAACCCTAATTTACACTATTTCAAATCTGCCAGGTTATTTATTCTTTATTACAGTCCATTTAGGCAAATGGTATCATTATTTCCATTTAACAGATGAGTACATTGAGGTCCAGAGAGATTAAATAACTGCATGGTAATCATACAGATCAAAACTATTTAACTGAAAAAATATATAATTTTTCTAAAGAAGAAACTAAAGAAGTTGTAAATAAAAAAGCAATCCCTACCTCCTTTTTGTAGTTGCAACAAAAAAATAAAATACCTAGGAATAAACTTAACAAAGGATGTGAAGGACCTATCCACTGAAAACTATAAGACATTATTAAAAGAAATTGAAGAAGACACAAAGAAATGAGGAGATATTTTGTGTTCATGGATTGAAAGAATCAACGTAGTGAAAATAGCCACATTACTGAAAGCAATACACAGATTTAATGTAATCCTCCTCAAAATCTCAATGCATTTTTTAAAAGAGATAGAACAAAATAAAATCACCAGATTGTATGAATTCACAAAACTCCCCCCAAACCAAAGCATCTCTGACAGAAAAGAACAAGGCCAGAGGTATTATACTCCCTGACATCAATAATACCACAAAGTGACATTAATCAAAACAACATGATATTGGCAGATAAACACACAGACCAGCGGAATAGAACTAAGAACCCAGAAATAAACCCACACATTATGGCATGTTATTTTAAACAAAGGAGCCAAAAACATACAATAGAGACAAGAAAGCCTCTTTCAAAAAGAAAAATTGAAAAGCCACTTTCAAAAGAATGAAACTAGACTGGTATCTGCCACCATACACCAAAATTAACTCAAAATGGAATCAAAGACCTAAACACAGGGAAGCTGGGATGGCTCAGCGGGTTAAGTGCTCACTTTGCAGCCCCAGAGATGAAGGATCAAATCCTGACCCTGGCCTGTGCGGACCCATATGCTTCACTTGAGGGAGGCTTCCAGTTTGGTTCTCTCCCTCTGGTTCAGCCCTTGGCTTGAGGTGGCGTACCTCTCATGTGGAAGGTCCCCAGCCCAGTTCCCACCCTGTGTGATCCCCGCACACTTGTGTGGAATGAAACTATGCCAAAAACTTATGACGTACAACTATGGAGACTGCTCTGGGCCCTTCCCCTTCTCTCTGTCTTTCTGTTTCTCTCTCTCTCTGTTTCTATTAAAAACAATAAAATAAATCTTAAAAACAATAAAATAAAAAAGACTTAAACATAAGACCAGAAACAATAAATAGCATAGAATAAAGCTTAGGTACTAAACTTAGGAACCTGTGTTCAGAGAAGACTTTATGAATATGACCTCAAAGGGAAGTAAAAGCAAAAATAAAAAATGGAGCTCTGTCAAATTAAAAAGCTTCTGAACAGAAAAGAAAAAAAGAAAATTGGAAATGGATATTTATGAACAACACCTCAGATAAAGACCTCATATCCAAAATATATAATGAATTCATACAACACAACAACAAATAAAAAATAATCAAATTAAAAATAGGCAGAAAATCTGGAAACACACTTCTCCCAAGATGACATACAAATGGGCAACAGGAAAAAAATGCTCAACTTCATTAATTATTTGGGAAATTCACATCCCAACCACAATGAGATATCTCTTCATACTTGTTGGAAAGACAAGTATCAGTAAGACAAAGAATAACAAGTGCAGTGTGTGTTATCCCTATGCTTTCTCCTGAGAGTTCTATAGTTTTAAGTTTTACATTTAAGTATATAATCCATTTTGAGTTACTGTTTGTGAGTGGTTTAATATAAGTGTCTAGTTTCATTCTTTTGTATTTGTATATCTAGTTTTCCCAGCATCATTTGTTGAAATGACTTTCTTCACTCCATAAAGTATTCTTGGTTTCCTTGTCAAATACAGTATTTGTTAGTTGTATATGCATAAGTCTATATCTGGGTTCTCAATTCTGTTAAATTGGTTTATGTGTCAGTTATTATGCTAGTACAATTCCATTTTAGTTACTATAGATTTATAATATAGTTTGAAATTAGGAGGTCTCATACTTCCAGCTTTTTTTCCCTCAGAATTGCTTTTATTATTTATGTTTTTTTGCAGTTCACTACAAAATTTAGGATTGTTTTTTCTCTTTCCATAAAAATAATGCTATTGGAATCTTGACACGGATCACATTGAATCTGTAGATATCTTTGGGTAGTTTAGACATTTTAACAGGGTTAATGCTTCCGATCCCTGAACAAAAGTTGTTTTTCCATTTATTTATATTCTCTTCCGTTTCTTTCATCAATGTGTTATAAAATTCTATACACAGGTCTTTCACCTTCTTTGTTAAGTTTATTCATAAATACTCTATTGTTTTTAATGTTATTGTAAATAGTATTGAGTTATCTTTTTCAGACAACTCATTGTTAGTGTATAGAAACACCCTTGATTATTGAATGCTAGTTTTGTATCCTGCAACATTGCTCAATTTGTTAATTAGCTCTAACAGTTTTTTGGTGAAATCCTTAGGATTTTCTATATGTAAAAATATATCATCTCCAAACAGAGAAAAGTTTACTTCTTCCTTTCAAGATCCAGATATGATTACTTTCTTTTTCTTGCCTGATTACTCTAGCTAGTATTTCCATTACTATGTTGAATAGGAATAAGAATTGACATCCTTGCCTTGTTCCTGGCTTGGAAGAGCAAAAGCTTTTAATCTTTTACTGTTGAGTGTGATGTTACCTGTGAGCTTTTTATATCCTCGTGGCCTTTATTGTGTTGAGAGGTTTTTTTGTGTGTGCATTTTAATCATGAGAGGACATTGAAGTTTGTCAAATGCCATTCTGTATTTATTGAAAGAATAATAAGATTTTTTTTATCTTTCATTCTATTAATGTGATTGATCACATTTATTGATTTGTCTATGTTTAACTATATTTGCATTACATGAATAAATAACACATGATCATGGTGTTTTATCCATGTGCTTTTGAATTTGATTTTCTGGCATTGTGTTAAAATTTTTGCATTTACTATATTTATTGAGAATATTGGCCTGCATTTTTCTTTTCTTTTTTTTTTCTTGTAGTGTGTTTATCATTCTTTGCTATCAAGATAATATCACTCATGTAAAATGAGTGTGGGAGGACTCTCTCCTTTTTCAAAATTCTTTTCTTAAAAGAGTTTGAGAAAATTAAAATTAATTATTCTTTAAATGCTTGGTAATATTCATCAGTGAAATAATCTGGCCCTCTTCTTTTTTTGGGAGATTTTAGAATACTGATTCAATCTTCTTACACATTATAGCTCTGTTCAAATTTTTTAATCCCTCATGATTCAGTCTTTGAAGATTACATGTTTATAGCTGTTTATCCATTTCTTCTAGGTTGTTCAATTTGTTAACATATAGTGGTTCACAGTAGTCTCATAATTCTTTGATTTTGTGTGGTATTAGATATAATATCTCCTCTTTCAGTTGTGATTTTATTTATGTGAATTCTTTCTCTCTCATTCTTTTTTAGTTGAGCTAAAGGTTTATCAGTTTTGTTTATCTTTTCAAAGTACCAACATTTGCTTTTGTTAATCTTTTCTAATTTTTTTTGTTATTCTCTGTTTCATTCATTTTTAATCTAATATTTTTTTCTGCTAACTTTGATCTTAATTTGTTATTATTATTACTATTTTTTGGTTGATGAGGTGTAAAGTTAGGTTGTTTATTTGAACCTTTTCATTTTTCTTGATGTATGTGTTTGTCACTGTAAATTTTTCTCTTAGAAACACTTCCACTATATTTGATAAGTTTTTTATGTTGCGTTTTTACGTTCACTTGTCTTAATTCACCTTTTAAAAATTTTCCCTTTTAGTTTCTTCTTCAATTCATTGTTTGTTCATGAATGACTTGTTTAATTTCAATGTACATGAAAAATTTCCAGCTTTTCTTCTTTTATTGATTACTAGAATTTTTTTGAAATCTGTTTTGTTTCCTAATATCTGGTATATTTTAGAGTATTTTCTGTGAACACTTCAGAAGAATGCATAGTTTGCTGCTATGGGATAGAATGTTCTATATATATCTGTTAAGTGCTTCTGATGTATAGTGTTAGTTCAAATCTGCTATTTCTCTGGATGATCGATCTGAGAGTATAGTACTATATTCCCTATTGATTATTGTATTTCTGTTTATTTCTACTTTTAGTTCTCTTGGCATGTACTTTCTATATTTTAGCATCTGATGCTAAGCTCATACATATTTACAACTGTTATAACTTCTTGATAGATTGACAGCTTTATTCTTATATAATGACATTCATAGTTTCTTTTAAACATTTTTATCTTAAGGCCTACTTTTTTTGATATAAGTATAGCTTTCTCTGTATTAGTTTAGTTACCATTTGGTTTGATGTTTGTTTTGTTTTTTATTTGTTCAGCCTTTCTATAGTAGACTTCGGAGTGTTTAATCCTTTTATATTTAAACTAATACCGTAATTAATAAGTATTTTCATTTTTCTCAAATTTTTCTTGATTCTTTGTTTCTTGCTTTTTATCTTATCTTCCTTTATGATTTAATAACTTTTTGTAGTAGTATAATTTGACTCCTTTATCATAATTTTTTATGTAACTGCTACAGGTTTTTTCTTTGTAGTACATAGGGCTTATGTGAACTATTTTATCATATTTTGCCCTGTATAATGGTGCACATTTTTATTTAAATTTGTGAAAGAAAATAAGAATGTGCATTATACATTGGTGGTACTAATTTCATAACTCTATAAATGTTTTTAATTATTTTATTTATGCTTATGAGTTATAATTGTAACCCTAGAAACTAATAATAATATCTGTATGCAAAATAATACTCTGGAATATGATAATAGCCTTGGCTCAGGCCCCAACGCTTGTCAGCTGGCGCCACCACCCTTGTCAGCTCTCAGCTTCCAACCTACCCAGGGCTGTGTTTCAACCTGTTTCCAGGCTCCCAGCTTGCCCCCTCTTAGGCAGGACTTCAGGTTGTGTGCCTTGGCACCTTCTGTCCTTTGCCCTTCTCTTCAGCTTGCCTCCTTTTCTCTGACCTTATATCTGTTCTTGCGTTTTGTACTTATTTGTTACAAAAAGTTTCTTGCACCATATGTTAAAAAAATAAAATAAATGCTGGGGAAGCCAGGATCACTCAGTGAGGTAAGCACTTGCTTTGCAGCTCCGAGCACTGAGTATCGAATATCGAATCCTGGACCCGCTTGTGTGGACATGTGTGCTGAACAGGAGTGCGCTTTCCATGCAGGAGGCCTCCAGTTCAGTTCTTTCCACCTGTTCAGCCCCTGGCTTGAGGGGCATGCCTCCCGTGTGGGAGGCCCCCTATCCTAGTTCCTGCCCTGTGTGGCCCCCACCCACCTGTGTGGAAAAGAACCATGTCAGAAACTGATTATGTACAACTATGGAGACTGCTCTGGGCCCTTCCCCTTCTCTCTGTCTCTCTCTGTCTCTGTCAAAAACAATAAAATAAATCTAAAAAAAAAGAAGTAATACTGACTAATATAAAAACAGGCAGAAAAATCAATGAAACAGAATAGATGGCCCAAAGACAGACGAGCATAAGTTAAAATTTACCCCAAGGACATAATCCAAGCTTTGTACCCCACCAAAAAATAAATAAAATAAATGCTAAAATTATTTTATAATATAAAAAAACCCCAATTACCTTAAATGTAAATAAATATAAACTTAAATTAAAAAATTAAAATGAAAGATTTTTTTCCCTGAAAGATTGGGCCAAAAACATGGGTGCTCATTATACATGAAAGTGCAATATGCACAGTAAAATACAATATATTAATTGATTTAATTAATAATTAATATAATTGTCTAATTGTCTATAATTGTCTAATTGTCTATAATTGTCAAATAATTAATTTCAAGGGCTGAACCTATTATAAGCTGATAAAATTTTAATATTAGTAGCATATAGAAACTTTGTGCCTTCAGTTCTTCAGAATTTAGGTTGTTGATGTTACACTTAGGTATTTTTAATAATGTGTATCTAATAAAATATATTGTAGTTATTGTTATTTTTGTAAGTCTATTTTTAACATTTAAGTTAGAATTGTAAGTGAATAAAACACTGCCATCACAATAATAGAAAATCTGATTCTGGAGATATGTTTGCTTTTGCCTGAAAGTTTTACACATACAAGAGCTGTCTGGAAAAAAAATCCAGCCAATGTCCATATAATGAGAATGGTTACATGGCTGGATTCTTTCCTGACAGCTTATGTATACTTGTATGTTCTTACAATGTTAACCTGCATCCTTTTATTTCTGCTTGATGAATGCCCTTGTCTATTTCTTATAAGGTAGGTTTGTGGTGATGAACTTTCTCAGATTTTGTTTGTTTTGGAAAGTATCTTTCATTTTTGAAGGACAGTTTTTCCAGCTATAGTGTTTTTGGTTAACAGCTTTTTTTTAATCCTCGTAATACTTGGAATAGATCGTCCCACTCTCTTCTGGTTTGCAAAGTTTCTCATTTAAAAAAAATTCCTGGTGAAGCTGGGATGGCTCAGTGGGCTAAGCTCTTGCTTTGCAATCCCGGAGCCCGAGGATTGAATCCTGGCCCCAGCCCATGTGGACCCATATGGTGAACTGGGGTGTGCCCCCAGTTCAGTTCTTGCCAGGGCTGATGCAGGAGGCTCCTGGCCCAATTCCTACCCTGTGCAGCTATGCACCCACCTGTGGAGTGAACCTATACGGAAAATTAATGCTGTCATCTATGGAGACTGTTCTGAACCCTCCCCCTTCTCTGTCTCTATGTCAAAAAACAATAAAATTAAATCTTAAAAAAAAAATTCTCATTTTACTTTATCAAACTTTTTCTTCCTCTTTTCCTACCTTATTATGTATTTTTTAAAATTAGTTTTGGGTATATAAAACAATGTAATGATTAGACATTTATACCCCTCAGAAAGTGATCATGTGAAAATATATAGTACCCATCTGACATCATACATAGCTACTACAATACAGTTGACTATATTTCTCTACATGCTCTTCCTCTATCTATCTATCTATCTATCTATCTATCTATCTATCTATCTATCTATCTATGTATTTATCTAATCTAATCTACCTACACACATATACACAGAGGGTGCTAAAAAGTGTATACATGGGGAAGCCGGGATGGCTCAGTGGGTTAAGTGCTCACTTTGCAGCCCCGGGGACCGACGATCGAATCTCATCCCATGCTCCAGCACCCCGATATACTGAACTGGGGTGTGCTTCCTACGTGGGAGGCCCCCAGTTTGGTTCTTTCCCTCTGGGTCAGCCCCTGGCTCAAGAGAGCATGCCTCCCATGCAGGAGGCCCCCAGCCCAGTTCAGCCCTGCACGGCTCCAGCCCACATATGTGGAATGAAACCATGTTGAAAACTGATGACATACAACTATGGAGACTGCTCTGGGCCCTCCCCCTTCTCTCTGTCTCTCTCTGTCTCTGTCAAAAAAAACAATAAAAAAGTGTATACATATTTTAAGAAAGAAAAAAAATTATTAAAACTGATATACCGATATATACCGATAACAAAAGATAAATACAAGTGTACAAGTCATGTTTGACTTCTGCAATTATAAGAGGTGCTCAAAGTGGTTACTATCAGTGCCTAGATATTTCTGATTATGACAAACTATTGCTTGACCAATGTTTACCAAAGTGTCCACTTGTATCATTGCTCATGCCATTTCAATTTACCATGCATCTCAACCTTATCACGAATGTGTGCAATTATAAGGCACGTTGGAGGTTCTGTTGTATACTCATGACTCCAATGCCATTGCCCTTCCACAAGGTTCTCAAATTTCAAATATGACTTCAAAATGGTCTTGTGCTCCTTGAACCACAACTGTGCTTCCTTCATTTTCTTAGACAGTCCTGCTTATCACATGATTATGCTAGCATTCATTTGACTAATGTCATCTTTTATGTGGACATTATACTACACATAGTTACTGTAATTCAATTAATCTTCAAAAAGTAATACACAGATCACAATTCTTGAAATGTGTATATCTTTTTTGGCAACCTTGGTATATTGTGTGGATAGATAGATACATGGTGGATAGATAGATAGATGCATGATAGATAGATAGATAGATAGATAGATAGATAGATACATGATAGATAGATACATGATAGATAGATAGATAGATAGATACATGATAGATAGATAGATAGATAGATAGATAGATGATAGATAGATAGATAGATAGATAGATAGATAGATAGATAGATAGATAGATAGATAGATAGATAGATGGATGGAGACTTACAATATTATTTTATATTAGTTTCAGGTATACATATTTATTTACAATATTATTTTATATTAGTATCAGGTGTAGAAAACACTGGTTAGGCATTTATATAATCAATGAAGTGATTCCTCCAATAAATCCAGTACTCATGATACCCTACATAGTCTTTACAACACTATGACTATATTCCCCATGCTGTTTCACAACCTGTGACTATGTTGTGACTACCAACTTGTACTTCCTCATCCCTTCACTTTTCTCACTGATTCCCCCACCTCATCCCACAACCATTAATTTGTTCTGTTTATATGAGTCTATTTTCTGTTTTCATTCTCTGTTTATGTTTATTATGATTTATAGATTCCACATATAAGTGAGATCATATGGTATTTATCTTTATCTGATTCATTTCATTCAGCATAATATTCTTTATGTCTGTTCATATTGTTACAAATGATAAGGTTTCATTGTTTTATGGCAGAGTAATAGTTCTTTGTCTAAATGTACCACAATTTCTTTATCCAACTGTCTATTGATGAGGATTTTGGTTGTTTCCACATCTTGGCTATTGTGACAAGTGTTGCAGTAAGCATAGAAGTATATATATATATATATATATATATATATATATATATATATATATATATATATATATATATATATATATTAGTTAATGATTGAGATTTCTTTGGATGAATAAGCAGGAGTAGAATTGCTGGATCATAAGGTAGTTAGTTCTATTTTTAATTTTTTGAGGAACCTCCATACTGTTTTCCATAGTGGTCACACTAATTTGCAATCCTAGCAACAGTACACAGGGTTTTTTGTTTTTCACATCCTTACCAACATTTGTTCTTTATTGATTTACTGATAGTAGTTCTGACAGGTTTGAGTTGGTATCTTATTGTGGTTTTTATTTGCATTTCTCTGATGATTAGTGACACTGAGCATTTTTTCATGTTTATTGGTCACCTGTATGTCGTCTATGGAAAAATGTCTATTCAGGCTCTCTGCTCAATTTTTAATTGGATTGTTTATATTTTGGATGTTGAGTTGTATGAGCTTTTTTTTTTTTAATAAATTTTGGATATTAAGCCCTTGTTGGATATATCATTGGTAAATACCTTGTCTCATTCAGTAGTGTGTCTTTTTGCTTGTTGTCGGTATCCTTTGCTGTAAAAAGAAAAATTTAGTTTGATGTAGTCTCATCTGTCTATTTGTTCTTTTGGTTCCCTTGCCCAAGAAGATATCAGTAAAAATATTACTAAGGGTAATAACAGACAGTTTACTTTCTATATTTTCTTTTAGGAGTTTTATGGTTTCAGGTCTTACACTTAAGTCTTTATTTTGAGTTTATTCTTGTATAGGGTGTAGGAAGGTGATCGAGTTTTATTATTATTCTTTTGGAGGTGTCTGCCCAATTTTCCCATCACCATTTATTGAACAGACTGACTCTATCCCAATGTATATTCTTATTTACTTTGTCATAGATTAAGTGACCATATAGGCTGGGATATATTCTGGGTTTTCTATTCTGTTCCATTGATCTATGTGTATGTTTTGGTGCCAATATAATGCTGTTTTGATCACTATACCCTTGTAATATAGTTTTATATCAGGTAATATGATATCTCCTACTTTATTCTTATTTCTCCATATTGTCATGGCTATTTGGGATCTTTTTTGGTTCCATATAAATTTTAAGATTATTTTCTCTAGTTATGTGAAAAATCCCATTGATTTTTAAATACTTTTTTGTTTTGTTTTTTTGACAGAGAGAGAGAGAGAGAGAGAGAGAGAGAGAGAGAGAATTGGGAGGGTCCAGAGCAGTCTCCATAGTTGACAGCATTAGTTTTCCATATAGTTTCACTTCATAGGTGGACATGGGGCTGCGCAGGGCAGGAACTGGTCCAGGAGCCTCCCACATGGGCCCCGGCAAGAACTGAACTGGGGGCACAGCCCAGTTCAGCATATGGGTCAGCATGAGCTGGGTCCGGGATTCAATCCTTGGTTTCCAGGGCTGCAGAGTGAGAGCTTAACTGGCTCAGCCATCCCAGTTTCCTGATTTTTTGATAGAGATTGTCTTGAATCTATTGATTGCTTTGAATAGTATAGACATTGTAACTGTGTTACTTTTTTCTATCTGTGAGTATATAATGGACAAATAATGACAACTCTACTTCTCTTTTTCCCATTTAGCTTTCATTTATTTTTTATTTATATAATTATTTGATCTGTTTGCTGTGGCTAGAACTTCTAATACTATGCTGAATAAAAGAGGTGAGATTGGGCATACTTTTCTTGCTCCTGATCTTAATAGGAATGCTGCTAGCTTTTCCGGTTTTCCCATTGAGTGTGATATTAGTTTTGGGATTGTCATATATGACCTTTATGATGTTGAGGAATCTCCCTTCTAGTCCCACTTTGGTGAGAGTTTTTATCAAAATGCATGCTGAATTTTGTCAAATGCTTTTTCTATATTTATTGATATGACCATATGACTTTTACTTTTTGTTTTATTTTAAGTGGTGTATCATGTTAATTGATTTGCAGATATTGAACCAAACATGCATACTAGGAATATATCCCATTTGATTATGCTGTATATGCTATATACCTTTTTAATGTATTGAAGATTTTGGTTTACTAGTATTTTGTTGAAGATTTTTGCAGCTATGTTCATTGGGAATATTGGCCTATTTGTGTGTGTGTGTGTGTGTGTGTGTGTGTGTGTTGTTTGCTTGTTTGTTTGGTTAGTTGGTTGGTTTTGTAATGTCTTAGGTTTTGTAATCTGGGTAATGGTGACTTTATAAAATGAAATTGGGAGCCTTCCTCCCTCTTGGACTTTTTGGAATCGTTTGAAGAAAATAGGTGCATATATTTTTTTGAATGTTTGGTAAAATTCATCTTTGAAGCCATCTGGGCCAGGACTTTTGTTTGTTGGGAGCTTGTTGACTACTTATTCAATGTTGATGGTGGTAATCATTCTGTTCAGATTTTCTCTTTCTTCTTGATTCAGCCTTGGAAGATTGTATTCTTCTAGAAATTTATCTATTTTATCCAGTGTCTAATTTGTTGGTATGTAACTGCTCATAGTACTCTTATATATATATATATATATATATATATATATATATATTTGTTTTTCTGTGTTGTTGGTTGCCATTTCTCTTTCTGATTTTGTTTATTTGAGTTCTTTCTCTTCTTTTTTAATGAGCCTGGTTAAAGGTTTGTCATTTTTGTCATTTTTTTTCTTCAAAAATCCAGGTTTGATTTCATTAATCTTTTATATTGTTTTTCTAGTCTCTGTTTTGTTTATTTCCATTCTGATCTTTATCATTTCATTTCTTATTCTCAATTTGGGCTTTGTTTGCTATTCTTTTTTCAGTTCCCTAGGTATAAAGATACACTGTTCATTTGAATTTTTTCTTGTTTCTTTAGGTAGACCTGCATTGCTATGAATTTCCCTCTGAGGACTGCTTTTGATGTGTTTAATAGATTTTGATTCATAATGTATTGATTTTCATTTTGATTTTGATTTTTCTTTCTTTTTTTTTTAATATATATTTTATTTATTTATTTATTTTGACAGAGGAGAGAGAGAGAGAGATATACAGAGACAGAGAGAGAACTGAACTAGGGGAGCTCCCAGTTCAGCATATGGTTCCGCACGGGCCGGGGCCGGGATTTGATCCTCGGTCCCCGGCGCTGCAAAGTGAGCGCCTAACCCACTGAGCCATCCCGGCTTCCCCAATTTTTCTTTTTTTGTTGTTGTTAAATTTATTGGGGTGACATTGGTTGGTAACAATTATAAAGTTTCCAAGTGTGCAACTCTACATATTGTCTATACATTACATTTCATCTGTCTTAAGTTACCTTCTGATTTCCTCTTTGATCTCATTGTTGACACATTCATTATTAAGTAGCATGTTATTTAGTTTTCATGTATTTGTGGTTTTTTTAGTTTTGTTGGTTTTTTTTCTCAATTGATTTCTAGTTTCATAGCACTGTGGTCAGAGAAGGGGCTTGGTATGATTTTAATTTTTCTTAATTTATTGAGACTTGTTTTGTGGCTTAACATTTGGTCTATCTTGGAAAATGTTCTATGTACACTTGAATATAATGTGTATAGATCAATTAAATCCATCTGGTCTAGTGTGGCATTTAAGGCCTCTGTATTCTTGATGATTTTCTGTCTGGAAGATCTGTCCATTGGTGTCAGAGGCCTGTTACAATCCCCTATTATCATTGTGTTACTGTCTATATCTGTCTTTAGATCTGTTAGTATTTGCTTAATATATTTAGGTATTCCTATATTAGGTGCATAAATGTTTACTAGAGTGTGGTCTTTTTGTTGAATTGATTCCTTTATTGTTATGTAATGTCCATCCTTGTCTCTTATTATAGTCTTCATTTTAAAGTCTATTTTATCTGATATAACTATTGTTACCCCAGCTTATTTCTTGTTTTTATTTGAGTGAAATAGGTTTCTCCATCCCTTTACTTTCAGTCTGTGTGTATCTTGTAAACAGCATATGCATGGGCCATGTTTTGTTATTCATTAAGCAACCATATGTCTTTTGATTGAAGTATTTATTTCATTTACATTTATAGTGAATATAGATAGATACATATTTAATGCCATTTATTGCTCATATATTTTTTTATCTTTGTTTTCTTCTTTCTTCTGCTTAAGAAAGTTTTATGTTTTTGTTTTTTTTTGGGTTGTTTTTTGTTTTTTTTAAAATAATATTTCTTATAATACTGGCTAGGTGGTAGTAAATTCCTTTAGTTTTTTCTTGTCTGAAGCTCTTTAACTCTTCTTCAATTTTAAGTGCTAGCTTTGGTGGTAGAACAGTTTTGGTTGTAGGTTCTTATTTATCATTATTTTGAATATTTCCTGCCAGTCCCTTCAGTCCTGCAGAATTTCTGTTGAGAAATCAGCAGATAGTCTTATGGGAGCTCTGTTGTAAATAAATAGTTGCTTTTCTCTTGTGGCTTTTAGGATTCTCTTTTTCTTTAAAATTTGTCATCTTAACTATTATATGTCTTTCTGTGGGCTTGAATTGTTTATCTTGTTTGGGACTCTGCATTTCCTGGGCTTTTGTACCTATTTCCTTCACCAAGTTAGAAAGTTTTCCATCATTATTTCTTCAAATAATTTCTTGATCCCTTGATCCTTCTCTACTTCTTCTGGTAGTCCTATGATGTAAAATAGCTGCAAGCTAACATAGGTAGAGGTAATTGTTAGCAATGAGCCATAATTGACAGAGGAAGAAGGACCCTCCTACTACCTTTCAGGCAGGGATACAAAACACAAGGAGAGCAGAAGTAAGGGAAGCAGAGGGGAGGAACTGACAAGCATTTGGGTCACAGCAACTGGTCTGACCCCCAAGATAGAGCGGTAGAGAGGTGTTTGGGTCATGGCAGCTGGTTTGATCTGCAAAGCGCAAGCAGCAGAGAGCTGAACTAGGGACTCAGAGGTTTGGTTTGCAAGGCAGAGCTTGGGACATGAAAATATGGTTAGCAAAGGGTGGCACTTTGAACGCAGAGGTTTGGTTTGCAGAGAGGAGATGGCTCAGCCTACCAGGCACAGCAGTGGTTCTGGTGCCCAGCTCTGATAATGTGGCTGGAGGAGACAGGCAGTCTTTGAAAGTGGAAAACTGCTGCCTTCTCAGGTCATTTGTGCTCTGACAGAACCCTTGTTCTGTGACCCAATTCCTATGTTGGTCTATTGACTGAATAGCACAGGCAGCAGGAGCCTGCATTCAGTTTTGTCTGGTAACAGTTTTGATTGATGTCCCACAGGTCTCTTAAAGTATCTTTAATTTTTTAAAGATTTATTTTATTGTTTTTGACAGAAACAGAGAGAGAGACAAAGACAGAGAGAGACAGAGAGAAGGGGGAGATCGCAGAGCAGTCTTCATAGTTGTACGTCATCAATTTTCAACATGGTTTTGTTTCACACAGGTGAGTGGGGGCTGCGCAGGACAGGAACCAAACCTAGGGCCTCTCGCATGGAAGGCATCACTCTTCAAGCCAGAGGCCAAACCAGGGGGCAGGAACCAAACTGGTGGCCTCTCGCATGGGAAGCACACCCCAGCTCAGTATATGATCTGCACAGGCTGGGGTCGAGATTCGATCCTTAGTCCCCAGGGCTACAAAGCAAGCACTCAACCCTCTGAGCAATCCTGGCTTACCCCCCCAACCCCCCCTTTTTTAAATTATTTTGTTTTTGTTATTGTTGTTCTGATTATTTTCTGCTACCTTGTCTTCTAAATCACTAATTCAGTCCTCTAATTCATCTAACCCCTGTTGATTTCTTCTAGTGTATTCTTTATTTCAGTTATTATGTTCTTTATTTCTGGTTTTTCTTTTTTGTGGTTTCTATGTTCTTCTTTATGCTTGCCATCTTTTTGTTGAAATTCTCACCAAGTTTCTTAGGCATCCTTTTAACTAGAATTTTAAACTCTGTCTCTGGTAGGTCAGTTGTCCTCATTTTATTTAGTTTTATTTCTGGAGGTTTCTCCCATTCTTTTATTTGAGACATGTTTCTTTGTTTCTTTATTCTAGCTTCTTCTCTCTGTTAGTTTCTATTTATTAGGGAGGATCTTCTATGTCTCTCTGTCTGCTGAGTAAATTTATGTCCTGTGCGGTCCAATGGCATAGTCTCCACTAAATTTTGTGTATGCTTTTCTGGATTGTACTTTGATTACGTTATGTGCATTCTTCTGTTGTAGTTGAGTCTTGATAATTTTTGGTTTCTCAGTGGGTGGGGTTGACTCCCAAGCTGACTGACTGTGAGAATTGGCTAAGCCCACAGTATATGAGCTGCTTTGTTGGTGCTGACCCCTCAGAGGGGGAAACACACCTGTGGATTCTTATGCATAGTGAGACCATCCCTTTTTATGCTCCGCTTGTGGGACTTACCAGGTGGAGCTCTGGCATGGTCTAGAACTGGCCTCTGAGTATGTTGTTTTTGGTGTCGTTTAAAAGGAGTTTTCGTGCAAGCCAATTTCAGCCTTACCTCTTATCAGCCTGTGGCTACCTGGTAGAAGCCATAAAGCTGTATGTGGTTGGCAGCTGCATATGTTGGACCTGGCAGCATGTGGGGTGACCTGTCTGTGAACGAAGGCCACTGCCTCCAGTATTGTGCCTGAGGCAACTTATCAAAAGACCCAGGACCCCATAGGCATATTGTTACCTGCAAGCTGCCAGTAAGGCTTGGTGATTGAAAGAGTCTTCTTAAGTGTGTGGCCCAAGCTGGTTGAATTAGTGATGACAGTGACTTCAGTGATGCAGTCTTAGCTGAGTGAGGTAGGGGACCCAGGAAGACAGGAGGTATGGTCAGTGATATCTTTATAAGTTCAATGCAGATTTAGCTTGTGGGACAGTTTCCAGCCTTTGATCACTTCAAAAAATATACTGATAACACCACACCCAGCCGCCACTTGCCTTGTGGCAGTGCCTAACCTGTGGCCTCTTTGCAAAGTGCCTGGGAACACCACAGCCAGCTACAGCTCACATTGGGACAATGCCTGGCCTGTGACTACTTTGTGAAATTCCCTTAAAACATTGCAGCTGCCCACCTCTTGTATTACACTTGCAAATCCCTGAGAGCTACCTAACAGTTGTTATGGTATAAGATTTAGGTCACTGTCCAACCCAAAAGCTCTCAGAACTCTCACTGGCCTTTTGATTCTGTAAGCCTCTATTACTTGTGTGGCAGGGCTGGCCACCCAGGCTTTGGAAGTGACCCTGACAATTCAGATCTAGGTGAGCAAAGAAGGGTTCCAGGGAGACAATGGGTATGGTGATGATTTCTACAAAGTCAGTACAGTATTGGCTTCCATACTGTTGCTGAATCCATGATCACCTTGCAAAATCACCCCCAAAGCACAACAATCACCCACTGCCTGTCTCAAACCTGTAGTTCCCAGAAAGCTGCCCAAGAGACATTTGTGGCACAGGTGTTGAGTCACCTCCCACCAGCAAGCTTTTTTCCAGCCACAGTGGGCCATTCCCACTGCGAAACCCATCAGTCAAAAGTGCCTCAGGTGATGTAGCACCAGCTGGGCAGGGAGTGGAGAGCAGGGATCAGGACACTACCAAGTCAGGGAACACATATGGACTTAGCCAGACTGTTGCAGTCCCAGAGTAGGCTCAACACTGAAAAGATGATGGCCTCCAGTAGGCTATATGTGTGTCAGGCTACACACAGTGACATCAAGGACACCTCCACAGTTAACTAGCTCCAGCCTTGATGTTGAAGCCACATAACTCAGTCCTTCCCGCATGTCCCAGATAATTCTTAATTTTGATTGTTTTGTAATTGATTTAGAACAATCCTGGTATGTTCTGGTGTGATCTTGGGATGCAGTAAGCATAGCGTGTATCTAATTACCATCTTGGACCCTGTCTCGCAGTTTCTCTTGAGAAAATGATGATAGCCTTAGAGAGGTTCCCTTGTATGTGAAGACTCATATTTCTCTTGCTGCATTCCAAATTCTTAGTCCTCAACAATTTAATTACATTGTGTCTCAGTGCAGCCTTTTTAAGATTCAACTATAGTTATGCACCACTTAACAATAGATACATTCTGAACAAAGAATTGTTAGGTGATTTAGTCATTGTAAGAATATCAGATAGTGTGCTTACACAACCCAGATGTTATAGTCTACTACTGTAATACTATGTGGGTTTTACAGCAGCAGTGGCAAAGTAGGTTTGTTTACACAAGCATCACCACAAACATGAGTAATTGTAATGTAAGCCTTTACAGTGGCTTTTCTTTTTTTAACACCAGTGTCTGACTTAAGCTTTAATTGCCAAGGCATTTATTTCAAAGATGCATCTACTTCAATGAAGCCTATCTCAAATAAACACATTGCCAGTCATACAACTAAATAAAGAGTCAGACCACCTTCCCAAACTAAGGCTTCTTTGATTTAGATCTTGGTTGATTCCAATAACTGACCACTTGGGCTTACTTGTTTTTTAAATTGTCCTGCATTTCAAATTCTTGTTATTATGTTTAAAGTTCACTGATAGTGAGCCTGCAAACTATTATGCTCCACCCTTGGCCTCAATAAAAGCAGAATAGTAGGTTCATGAATATTCTCTCTCTCTCTCTCTCTCTCTCTCTCTCTCTCTCTCTCTCTCTCTCTCTCTCTCAACTCTCTCCCTAGGATCTTGCTCTTTGCCTCTGGTATGTCTTGTATGCTCCAGGGTCTGCAACTCTTTATTGTCACGGATATTGCTGAAGGGTGTCTACAAACTACAGTTCGGTCCATTTGTAACAGTGGTTTGGAAAGGGAAGACGTCTGTAGGAAGCTTACTGAGCCCAGGTGCCTGCCCCCAGGCATTTCAAGCTGATAGCATTACTGTCCATAGAATGAGAATGGCACAAATCAATACTGTGTTGCATTATGACCTTACTTGCACTGGCTATAATATCACTAGACGATAGACATTCTCAACTCCATTATTATCTTATGGGAACACTCCCTTAAATGTGGTTTATCATTGACCCTAACATCATTATGTAATATATGACTGTATTTAGGGTCCTCTGGGACTCATAAAATGGCATGGTCACTTCTCTGTTCATGGTTAGGAAGTTTTCAGCCATTATTACTTTAGATATGCTTTGTGTCGCCTTCTCTTTTTATTTTTCTTCTGGGATTCCCGTAATGTGTATACTTTTGCTTTTAATCGTGCCCCACATATTCTATAGGCTTTTTCCACTGGTTTTCATTTGTTTTTACTTTTGCTTCTCTGACTGAATAATTTCAAATTACGTATTTTCTGGCTCCTGGATCCTTTCTTCTGAATGATGAAGTCTGCGTTGAAGGTTTCTGTCAAATTCCTTAGTTGAGTCATTGTTTTCTTCAGCTCTAGAATTTCTGATTTATTGATAATAATTTCTATTTATTTGCTAAACTTTTCATTTATTCATGCACTGTTTTTCTAATTTCATTTTGTTATCTGTGTGTTCTTGTGGTTAACTAAACTTCTTCAAGAAGATTATTCTGAGTTCTTTATCAGACAGTTCATAGATTTGCATTTCTTTAGGGTCAGTTAGTGGATATTTATTAGTTTCCCAGTGGATCATGTGTACTTAATTCTTTGCAATTCTTATTTTCTTGTATTGGTATCTGTGCATTTGAGTAAGTAGCCTTTTCCCCCAGACTTTACAGGTTTGCTTCGACTAGGACATTTCACTAGTCACCTCAGTTTGGGGTCCTGGATGGGTCTGCTGTTAGCATCACTGGGCAGGTTCTCTATTTGGGTGTGCCACTTCCCATGCTCCGAGATTGGGGGTGCCCCTGGCTGAGAACAAATAGTTGGATAAGACTGCTGACTTGGTTCCCTGCCTAAATGTGGCTATACAGTAGGCTCCATAGATGCCTGCTTTATGTTGGTGGGCTTTCTAGTTTGGTGAAACTAGATTCTATACTCACCATCTGGGGTCTGGCTATGAATTACTTTCCCACTCAGGAAGATCTATAAAATTACAGGCTCTATGGCTTCATGGCTGGCACCCTGATGAATCAGGACTCCCACCAAACTCCCTGGCCAGGTGGGGTCATTGGCTCAGCTGTAAGCTGGGCTGAGCCACTGGTTGGGCTCTCTGCTCAGGTGTCACTGTAAGAGGACTATGAAATGGGCTATGTAGCCCTCTGGGCACTCTGGCTCGGCTTCCTGGTCGGTATGACTGAAGGCCATATTGAGCAGCCTGCAGGGCATCAAATTTGCTTCCCTGCTCAGGTGCTATGATCGAACTGGCTCCAAGGCCTGTATATTTCACTAGGTGAGGACCCAGATCAGGCAGAACTTGCCCCCATGTTCCTTAGCCAGACAAGGCCACCGGCTCAAGTCTGCAGGTTTCAGAGCTGTTGACTGGGATATCTACTTGGGTGCCATGGTACGCGATGCTTTAAGATCAGCTATGCGGCTTCTCGGGTGCTCTGGTGAGGCTTCCTCATCAGGTGGCAACATGGACTACATGAGTATAATATTGAATATGAGTATTGAATATGAGTAATATTCTGCAGTAGGCTGGCCTCTGCATGTGCTTCCTTGCTCGTGCAGGGCTGTAGAGCAGTTTCAAGGCCAGTATGGCTTGTTAACTGTGGCCTTGAATCTGACATAAAGGTCCACTATGCTCCCTGATCAGACTGGGCTGTCATGTCACCTCAGCAGATGGGCAGAGCCACAGGCTGGGATCTCTACTCAGGTGTCACTGTGAGGAGGAATGTAGTCTGCCAAGATCTGAGTGCTAGTTGGTATAAACCTCATCCCCGTTCTCTTTCAATCTGATATCAGTTGTCAAGATCCACAAATTATCCCCTCTGATTCTTAGTGAGTTGTTTCCCTAGTGGACCTCCTGGGTAGTGTCATGTAACAACTGGAGTAACTGGACATCTTCTCTGGGCTCATTGGAGAAATGATAGGTTCAGGGTGGCTATTGGTGCAGTGCTGCCCCAACCCAGGTGTGAAGAGGCACAATAGCATCAGAGTGTACACTCCTCTTACCTTTCCAATGTGATTCTCCTCAGTCTCTGTGGTGGGGAATAGTAGTGGCGAGAGGGAGAGTCAGCTTCATCTATTTACTCTGGATTTTACAGTGGTATTTTTGTCTATGGATAGTTGCTAGTTGGTTATCTTGTGAAGCGGGACTGAAATCATAATCACCCTATATTGCCATCTTGATAACATCAAATAAATTTCTGAAGGAGGTTTTACATTCCCATTTACCTTAGATAGGGACAACAGGAATGACCTTTCTGGGAAGTGATACTTGAATAATCTAAACCAAATAAAATGTACATATCTGGGGCGAGAACATTCTAGGCAAGAGAAACAACAAAAGCTATATTCCCAAGGTGGAAAGGTGCTTGGTATGTTGGAGGAATAAAAAAGTCAGTTTGACTGAAGAGAAGAAGAAATAGAAGATCAGATTAGAGTTCTCAGTAAGGACCAGACAAGATTGGTTCATGTGATCCAGGGCTTCTCAACCTGGGCACCATTGCAATTTGAGTTAAATGATTGTTGTTGAAAGGGCTATCTTATGTATTATAGATTATTTAGCAGAATTTCTGGCATCTTTCCACTGGCAATAGCACCCCCACTTCATTTTGACGGAAAACAAAACAAAACAAAACAAAACAAAACAAAGAAAAATGAAAATATCTTCAGACTTTGGCAAATACCTCCTAGGGGGTACAATTATTTCTGGTTGAGAACCACTAATGTAGCTCATACAAAGATCATTGTGTTTATTCTCTGTGTTATCAAAATCATTGTTCTTTGAGTAAAGTTGCAGGATCTGATGGACAGCATGTAAGGGACCACACTAGACTTGAGAGTAAGAAGGGCAGTAAGTGGGCCAGTGGGGAGACAATGGTAGAGATCCAGAAGAAATCTAACTGAACTTGGACTGCTGACATTATTATTGATAGCAGTTAACTGATGGGTGGGAGAAAGGAAGTAAGAGAAAGATGATAACAAAGATTCCAATTTTTATCCAGAATAACTAGAGAATAATAATGTAATTTTTTTCTTTTGTTTTAACTATTAAATTTATTGGGGTGACATTGTTTAGTAAAAATTACATAGGTTCCAGGTGTACAATTCTACAGTATATCATTTATGTGTTGCAGTGTGTACTCATTTTTATGATTAATTTTATGTGTCAACTTGATTTGGCTAAGAGTTGCACAGATAGCTAGTAAAACATTATTTCTGGGTGTGTCTGTGATAGTGTTTCTAGAAGAGATTATCATTTGAATCAGTACACTGAGTAAAGAAAATAGCCCTCACCAATGTTTATGGGTATTGTGCAACCCTTGAGGGCCTGGATTGAACAGAAAAAAAAAAAAAAAAAAAGCAAAGGGAGTGTAAATTTTTTCTTTCCTTGAGATAGGACATCCATCTTCTCTTGCCCTTGGGCGGGCATCTTATCCTGCCCTTGGGCATCAGGACTCCTGGTTCTTAAGCCTTCTGTTTCTTTGAACTTCAGGTTGGAACCAGAAATTGTATTTTCATCCCTCTGATTCTCAGGACTTTGGACTCAGACTGAATTACACCACTGGTTTTCCTGGTTCTTCAGCTTGCAGATGGCAGAATGTGGAACTTTTCATTTTCCATAATCTCATGAGCCAATTCTTATTATCTATCTATCTATCTATCTATCTATCATCTATCTATCTAATTATCTATATATATTGTCTATCTACTCTGTCTATCTATCTATCTATCATCTATCTATCTATCTATCTATCTATCTATCTATCTATCTATCTATCTATCTATTTACCTATCTATTCTCTATTTACCATCTACCTATACCTCTATCCAGCCAACTTATTGGTTCTGTTTTTCTGGAGATCTCAAATAAAAGCATTGGTTTAGGTGAGTAATCTTTGACAGGAATAGGGCTTGAAATTTTGGGGGTGGGTATCAAGGTAGGGAGAGAAGTTTGAAAGTAATAGTAATTCTTTCACGGGCATATGTAATTTGCAATGCTTTTTGGATATCCAAAATGAGGCAATAGTTTGGCTATTGGGTACACAAGTTAAAGATTAAAAAGAGTAATTTAGAATGGTGATACTAAATTGGGAATGGGTATATACAGACATATTTAAAATCACAGGACCAGATTTAATTACCTAGGATTCTGTACAAAAAATGGATGTCAAAATGTGTTCTATAAGCTCTGCAGGGTATTTGAATTTTTGAGGGAAAAGCATTGATTTCTGACATCCGTTGGACAACACATGAACTACTAACATGAAGTCATTTATAGTTTCAACATTAGATTGAACCACATTACTTTCAATTACGTCATATATTTGTAAACTGTGCTGAAAAGTAAGTATTACATGAGAACCAGTGTAAAATAGAAAGTGATAATGTCAGTGCCCTGTTGGTTTATAAATATGAGAAATTGTGCAGTGTCCAAAAGATGCACACTTTGCAGTGGTGACAAAATTATCATATTGTTTTTCTTTCAAATTTGGTATTTTTTTTATTATATTTTATTGTTAAATTTAATGGGGTGACATTGGTTGGTAACAGTTAGCTAGTTTCCCGATGTACAAGTCCACATCATATCACCCATGCATCGCATTATGTGCCCAGCTCCCAGAATCAGGTCCCCCTCCACCACCATATACCTGGTGCCCACTCCC
>PVKE010022360.1:0-25635 GCA_004027555.1 Craseonycteris thonglongyai | reverse complement strand
AAGCCCTTTGCTACCAGTGAAGAGCTGATCCTGCCTGCTGCTAAGGACATTTGTCATGAACTTTTAGGTGAGGCTGCAGTTCAAAAGGTGGCACGTGTCCCTCTTTTGACTAGCACCCTAACTAGACAAATTGATGAGTCATTGTGGTACATAATCCAGTTTGGTAAATCTACCGATGTTGACAACAATGCAAGAGTGCTTGTTTCTGTGTGTGATATTTTTCAGGAGGATGGGGATATGTTATGTGCACTTTTGTTACCAACCAGCACCATAGCTGCAGAACTCTTCAAGTCTGAATGATTGCATATCAGGAAAACTGAATTGGTCATTTTGTGTCATTATGTGCAAGGATGGAGCTGCTGCCGTGACTGGATAGCTTTCTGGTTTCACTATTTGGGTCAAAGAGGTTGTTTCTGAATGTAAATCTATGCACTGTGTCATTCGTAGGGAAATGCTGGCTAACTGAAAAATATCACCTGAACTTAAGAAGGTTTTTGCAAGATGTGATTAAAATTATCAATCATATTAAAGATTAAATGAAGTGCATGCCCTAATTTATGTCTGTGCAGCTCTGTGAGGCAGTGGACACAGAGCACACATGTCTTCTCTTATACACAGAAGTGAGATGGCTTCCTAAAGGTAAATCACTGGCCAGAGTTTTTGAGTTATGAGAACTGCTCCAGAGATTTCTTTGAGAAAAAGTCACCACTGGCAGCACAT
Organism: Craseonycteris thonglongyai; assembly: GCA_004027555.1. Lineage (NCBI taxonomy): Eukaryota > Metazoa > Chordata > Mammalia > Chiroptera > Craseonycteridae > Craseonycteris > Craseonycteris thonglongyai. The sequence goes on along the minus strand of PVKE010022360.1, from coordinate 24,915 downwards.
TTTAGTGACACAGAATGAGTCACAAAATTTGCTGACTTGTGTAACATATTCAACCTGCTCTACAAACTCAATCTGTGACTTTAGGGGAGAACAACAACTGTGTTCAACTTGGCAGATAAAGTGGCTGTATTCACAGCCAACCTGGAATTATGGAGGCAATGAGTGAATGTTGGGATTTTTCATGTTTCAAAAATTAGTAGACATGTTGAAAGAGACTGAGCCAGGGCCTTCTTTCTCCCAGCTGGTGCATGATCACCTATTTCAGCTTTCAAAAGAGTCTGAGCATTACTTCCCAATCACAAAAGACCCCAAATTGGGAAGGGATGGATCTGTGACCCATTTGTGAATAAACCAGGTGAATTGACTTTGTTTGTGCTAGAAAAGGGTCAACTGCTTGAGATTGCAAATGACGTGGCCTTAAAAGTATGTTTGAGACAACTTCAAATCTCTATGTGTTCTGGATTAAAGTCAAGACAATAATATCCTAAGATTTCCCAAAAGCACTGAGAAGCCTGCTGCCATATCCAACATCCTATTTTTGTGAAGCAGGGTTTTCTGCAGTAACTGCCACCAAAACGAGATTACAGAGTAGACTGGACATAAGCAACACACTTTGGGTGTCATTGTCTCTCATCACCCCCAGATGGGACCGTCTAGTTGCAGGAAAACAGGCTCAGGGCTCCTCCTGCATTATGGTGAGTTGTAGAATTATTTCATTATCTATTACAATGGAATAATAATAGAAATAAAGTGCACAATATATGTAATGCATTTGAACCATCCCTAAATCACCCCCTTCCCCCCATCCCTACCCACAGTAAAACTGTCTTCCATGAAACTGGTCCCTGAAGACAAAAAGGTTGGGGACCACCATACTACAGGAAGCCATCTGTGACTCTTCCCGTTCAGGTTAGATGTTCCTTATAAGTAATTTTTAGTACTAATTCTATTGTATTATAATTGCTTGTGTATTTTTCTTTCCTTCTTCCTCTTTTGAGAGTTTTGATTGGGGTGGCTCTGCCTACAGTGATTTCTTATTTTCTTGGAAGAGGCCCAGATACAGAGGTGGTGGTAGGTGGTGGTAGCATCAGTGTCAGTGCTATGGTGCTGGTCCCTTAGCCAGAGCTCATGACCCATATGTTGAATAAAAAATATTGAATGAATGAATTAATGATAGGGTGAATTTAGATCAATGTACTACTTCTAAGGATAGTTGCACCTTAGTCCCTAATTTTCCCCCCACAAATAGGCTCGAAATTCCATTTTATAGCAGTTTAACAATAAACTCAGATCAATAGCATTTGATGAATGTTTTCCATATTGGGGATACTGTGCTAGGAACTTAGGAGGTATATAAGAATTAATGATACACAATCTCAGTCCTTAAGATATTTAAAATCTATACTACTTATTACAGATACATACTTTTCCTTAGAAAACACACACATATATCTTCAAGGAGTAGAAAAGATTAAAATATTCGCTTTTAGTTTTATTTAATCATGTTTGTAAAAGCCGTTGAAAGTGAAGACCAAGCACCTTTAGCCTTTTAGCACTTACTGTGTTCCAGGGATCCTGGTTTTTTTTGTTTTTGTTTTTCATTTAATACCTGACTTCTGATAAAGTCAGTGTTATTTCTGGTTGTGAAATGAGAGTAATCTGTCTTTTGTTAAAAGTATTTCAACAACATGAATGGATCTTGAGATTATCATGCTGAGCAAAATAAGTCAGAGGAAAAGTCAAGGACCTTGTGATTTCTCTCATCTGTTGGATATAGAACTGAAAGTAACATACGAACAAGACAGACAAACAGATAGAAACTCATAGACATGACAATAGTTTAGTGTTACCAGAGGGAAGAGGGTAGTGGGAAGGTAGAAAAGGTAAGTGGGGTTAAATACATGGTGATGGAAGGAGATATGACTTTGGGTGGTAAACATACATGCAATATACAGGTGATGTATTATAGAATTGTATACTTGAAACCCATATAATTTATTAATCAATGTCACTCCAATTAATTAAATTAAAAAAAGTATTTTGGACCCATTATGTAGCTGTAGAAGGTATTGCACTTGAAACAATACCAGGTGCTTCAATTCCTTGATCTGTCCACAAGAGGATAAAATATAACCCCAAACTAAAATGAGCATTAAATTATTGTTTAATGGGTGAAGAGTTGCAGGTTTGCAAGATGAAAAGAGTTTCGGAGATGGGTGGTGGTGATAGTTGCAAAACAGTGAATGCACTTAACGCCACTGAACTGTACATTTAAAATTGGTTAAGATGGCAAATTTAATGCTAGATGTATTTTACCACAATTTAAAAAAATTAGGTTCAGCCTAAAGAAAAGAGACTCCTCTGATATCCCTTAATAGCTTTGTTGAGAACCAGTTTACATATCATAAAATGTACTTGTTTTAAGTGTACAATTCAATGATTTTTAGCATATTTACACAATTGTACAACCATCATTACAATCAATTTTAGAACATTTTCATCTCTCCCACAAGATCCCTCAAGTCCATTTTCAGTCGCTCTTGTTTGCACCTCAGCCCCAGGCAACCACTAACCTAATTTCTGTCTCTCTATAGTTACCTTTTCTGGACATTTCATATAAATAGAATTACACAGTGTAGACCCTTTGTCTCTAGATTCTTTTGCTTAATATAATGATTTTGACATTCATCCACATTGTTCATCCATGTTCATCAAGGTTCATGCATATACCAGAACATTATTCCTTTTTATTGTCAAATAGAACTCCATTCCATTGTATGACTATACCACATTTTATATACCCATTCATCAGCTGATGGACATTTGAGTTTTCTCTGTTTTTTCACTATTATCAACCGCACTGCTATGAACATCCATGTACAAATATTTGTGTGGAGGTATGTTTTCATTTCTCTTGGGTTATGAGTGGAATTGCTGGGTCATATGATAAATTTACATTTAAGTTTTCAAGAAACTGCCGAACTGTTTTGTGAAATATCCGCACCATTTTACAGTTTCTTCCCATCTTTGCCAACACTGGTTTCTGCCTCTTTTTGTTTCCCTTTTGTTCCCTCTGTTCTTTATTTCTCTTTTCTTTTTCCTGCTGCCTTGTTGGTTAGTTGTACATTTTTAAAATTCCGTTTTGATTTATCTATATAGCATTTAAATTTTTTTTAAAGATTTATTTTATTGTTTGAGAGAAAGTGAGAGATAGAGAAAAAGGAAGGGTATCTATAGCATTTTTGAGTTTATTTCTTTGTGTAGCTTTATTTATTTATTTTTTGTGTGTGGTTGCTCTAGGTATTACATTATAGATACAAAACTTGTCATAGTCAACATTTTCACCAGTTTCAGTGAATTGAAGAAAACTTACTTTCCTTTATCCTCCTCCATTGATAATAGAATTTGAGAACTACATGAGGCAATGTTTCAATTTTTGCTTCAACTGTCAAACACACTAGAAAACACAAGAGAAGGAAAGTCTACTATATTTACCCATATTTTCACTTTTCATTCTTTTTCCTTTCTTACCGATGTTGCTTCTTTGATCATTTTCTTTCTATTTCAACAACTTTCTTTAGTCAATGTTTTAGGGTTTGTTTGTTTGTTTTTTCCTAGGGTAAATTATCTTAATCTTCTTTCATCTGAGAATGTTTTGATTTCCCCTTTGTTTTTCTGAAGGATATTTTCACTGAGTATGGGATTCTAAGTTGACAGTTCTTTTCTTTCAGGCCACTTGCTTCTGTCCTCCATGGTTTTTGATGAGAAATCCACTTACATTTGAGTTGCCTATTTTTCACTCTGTTGTTCAAATTGGGTTATTCTTATTGCCCCATTTGTAAGTTTACTGATTCTTTCCTTTATCATCTCTATTTTGTTGTTAGTTTCTTAGGGTTACCATAACAATCAACCATAAGTTAGACAACTTAAAAGAACAGAAATTTATTGTCTCAAGCTTGAAGCTTGGCTAGAAGGTTGAAATCAAGGTTTTGACAGAGCCATACTCCCTCTGAAACTTATGGGGGAGAGTTTCTTCTTTGCCTTTATTAACTTCTAGTGTTTGCTGGCAATCTTTAGTGTTCCTTAGCTTATAGATGCATCATTCCAATCCCTGCCTCTTTTGTCTCATGTGTGTCTTTGTCCTTTTCTTATAGGGGCATCAGTCATATTGGACTAGGAGCCCATCCTATTCCAAGTATGACCTCATCCTAACTAATTACACTGAAAGTTCTTTATATCTTTATTTCTTTGCTAAGACTTTATACTGTTTCATTTGTTCAAAGTGCTTATTAATTTGTTTGCTTAAGCAGTTTTATGAAGGTTTTTTTATTAAAAAAATTTTTTTTCAGTTACAGTTGACATTCAATATTATTTTATATCCGCTTTAGGTGTACAACATAGTGGTTAGACGTTATATAATCTATGAAGTGATTCCCCTGATTAGCACACACATGACACTATACATCATATAGAACATTATTGACTATATTCTCTATGCTGTATTTTATGTCCCTGTAACTATTTTGCAGGTACCAATTTGTATTTAATCCCTTCACCTATGAAAGCTGATTTAAAATTCTTGTCAGATAATTCTAACATCTTGGTTATCTTTGTGTCAATGTCTATTGATTTTTTTTTTCTAATTCAAGTTGAGATTTTCCTGGTTCTTGGTATGACAAATGCTTTTCAATTGCATCCTGGACATTTTCGCTATTATAAGACTCTGGATAAATCTTTTGTTTTAGCAGTTGTCCTCTGACACTGGACCAGTGGAGGATGATAGACCAGGTGAGTGTGCCATCTTGCAATTGCCAAGGGCCAAGTTCCCCTGCTCAATCTCTGTAGATGCCCTAGGGGAGTGAGGAGCTTGTCATTACTATTGGGTGTCAGGGAAGCTCAGTCCCTTCCACCAGGCTCCCACTGACATCATCCTGGCTGAGACAGGGAGGGGTACCACATGGCTTCTGCTGACATGGCAAGGGGAGGTCTCACTGTCACTGGGCAGGAATGAAGGCCATGGCCTTCTCTAACACCATCCCAGCAGGTGGTATGAATGCCTCGTTATAGCTGGGTGAATTACAAGTCCAGGCATCGTATCTCCAGTGACGTTGTAGGGATGGCTGTACTTCGTTGCAGCTGGGCGAGAATGGACGTTGAAACTCCCTGCTCTGCTTTTGCTGACAAAGGTGGGGTGGGCCAATTCTTTCTATGGTGTTTAGCTGGGGTAAAGTAGTTATTGCCTAAAGGTTTTCTGTCTTGCTGCCCCTTTCCTGATTCATTGGCTAGAGAGAAAGGCTTTTGTTCTTCTTTGTCTGTGACTATTGAGGTTTCGGGCTTGCTAGCTTTACCAGTACCCAGGGCAGTACACATGAGGCTAAAAGAAAACCAGGGAATTAACTACTGTATCATTATTTGGATTGTGATGTCCCTAATTGGTCTATGATCTTCTCCCTGCCTTTCAGAGTCTTCTTATGTGTGTTTTAAATATCTAGAATTTTTAGCTATACTTAGTGGAAATAATAGGAAGAAAGAAGTGTTTACTCCATATTGTTCCTGCCTCTCCTCATATATGAGGCACATCAGATAACCTATGATATAGAATATTCAAGATGTTTCTATTTCCCTCTTATAAAATGAGACAAATTAGGAAAAAAGAAAAGTACAGTTATTGTAAGAACAAAGCTGGTTGGTTATCTTCCGGTCATAGCCTTAAGTTCAGTTTAGTTGTCTTTACCTCCATCTTCTCTTAAGTAGAAATTTTGGTTGAAAAATTAACTGGAGACAATGGACATTATGCTTGCTAATATTTCATGTTCATGTATGATTATACAGCTGTAATTAAAGAAATGGAAATGGAATAATTGGTTAGTGAGGAAATTACTGAATCCTTACCAAGACCCTGATGAGAACGTTGGAAAAATAGTCATGGGAAAAGATGTGTTTGAAGTCACCCTCCATAGTTAATTATAACCACTGTGAGTTAATTATAACCACTAATTTTTATATGTACACAATGTATACATCTCTTTAATATGAAAGCATTTTGAAATAGGTAGTCATGTGTTCCACTGTGTGACAAGTTCACCAGTTGGCTATAACATTGTGTCACATGGTCGTTTTAACTAAAATCTATTTGTGGTGGGGGTTGGGGGTAGGAGTCATCATGGCGGAACAATATCTGATGCTCAAATAATGTAAGTTGATTTTGGAGTTGTATTAGAAAATGAAAAATGTTACAAAAGTGCAGAGTATAAATAAATCAGAATTACCAACATTGTAACCATTTCAGAGTTACAAGGTGAGGCAGAGATTATCTGTATTTTCATTTCCTGGAAGATGTGAAGGATAAAACAGAGGCAGAAAAACATGGTACTGCTAGGTTTAGTGCATTGGTTGCAAAATGTTCAGAAACAAATTATGAATATTTTCTGTTTTAAGCCATATGGTCATAGACTAATTTGTATTTTTCATTAATGATAAATATGTTCTTTAGACTCTATACAGTTACTGAAATGCTCTGTATTTGATTGTAAACTTTAATGTGTAAAAGATAATGGGCTGTCTCCAAAATACTTAAAAAAAATCTAATTCAGCAAAAGGACTTCATACATATGGCCTTTTCTTACAATAATCAAAGTAAAATTGTTCCTTTACTTTTTGAAATAGTATCACTGAGACCTCCAGGTAAAAGTAATAGGAACATATAAAATGCAAAGATATTAATCTGATTATTAAGATTTGCTTTAGGGATGCTAGGATAGCTCAGTGGTTGAGTGCTTACCTCGTAATCTCGAGGTCTGTGGTTGGATTTCCTGTCCTGGCCTGTGTAAACTCTGTATGTTGAACTGTGGCACAACTGGTAGCCAGGATGGCTCAGCAGCGAAGGTTCTACCTCCCATGTGGGAGGCCCCCCCAGTTTGGTTCCCACCCCATATGTCCCCACATCCACCTGGGTGGAATGAAACTATGTCACAACTAATGTTGTACAACTATGGAGACTGCTATGGGTCCTCCCCTTTCTTTCTCTCTCTCTCCCCTTTCAAATAAAATAAAATAAAATAAAATAAAATAAAATAAAATAAAATAAAATAAATTTTCTTTAAATGTTACAAAACTGGTATTGATTATAAATGCTATATTAAACATATATTGTAATTGCTAAACAAAGCAGGAGGAAATGAAAACAGATGCTCTGAACTGTGATGGGCAGTCAAGGAAGAGATTTACGCTTTTCCATAGGTGCAATTTCAAAGAACTGCATATTCAAAGAAGAACCAAAACTCAGAGTTCCTGTTTTTATTTTATATTTACTAACATAAGAAGGTAGTCACTGTAAAATTGCCTCATTGAAGCTTTGGGATCTTGAAATTTCAGTTTTAGCACCAAAAACATTTTGTGTATGTAACACACTTTGCCTCTGAGTTTGAAATATAGACAAAAGAAATGTGACCATTACATGCCTATAACACTCTGCTTGTTTAATGATGACCTGGGGTCAATACTATCAAATAGTAGTCTATAAAGATTTATTTATATACTTTTCAAATGCTCTTGTGGTTGTGAAGGTATTTAAGAAACTTTAAAAGCTGAGATTACAATGGGGGAAAACCCAGCCTTCACTAGGCACAATCCAATCAGAGACTGGGCCCTGCATTAATTATCGCCTGCTATGTAACAAATTACCCCCAAACTTAACTGCTTAAAATGACAAATATTTATTGTCTTACACTGTTTCTAAGGATTCAGAATCTGGGAGATCCCTAGAGGATGGTTCTGGTTTAAAAAGTCTCTCAAAGCGATGCAGTCAAACTGTCAGTTACGGCTGTAAGAATCTGACAGCCCAAATAGGGAAGGATCAATTTCTCAGGTTACTCATGTGATTGTCACAGGCTTTTGATCCTTGCTGGCTATGGGGCTGGAGTCTCAGTTCCTTACAGTATGGCCTTCTCCATAGGGAATCTGAGTGCCTGAGTGTCCTCATGACAGCTGCCTTTTCCTGAAGTGTGTGATCTGAAGGAATTCCAGAGAAGGAAGCCACGTTTATTATCTATTCTCAGAAGTGATACACCATCACTTTTGCTTTATTCTATTGGTCACCCAGAAAAACCACGGTGTAATGGGGAAGGACACAACACAAGGTTGTAAATACCACAAGGTGAGGGTCACTGGGGACCATCCCATAAGCAGGCTACCACAGGTTCAGAACATATTTGCAACTTTGATTCATCTAGAAGGTGGGTTAAAGTATATCTATTCTAAAAGCTCTTGTCTATTATTGGAAAGAAATTACATTCGAGTCTACTAATGACTAGTCAAATAGACCACAAGGGGCAAAAGGAAAGTTGCTGTCATTGCTCTTCCAAAGTTGCATAACCACTTTGCAACCTGAGTCTACTAAGTATACTAAGCAATAACAGTGAAACTCTTGGTCACACTTTTTTGGGGGTTACCAAGGTCTAAATTTAATTTCAAAAGTATGCATGGTCTATACTATATAGCCCTAGAAGTATATAATGAAGTATATAATGACAGTATGCTTTATGACAGTATAATCACAAAAAGTTTGGTGGGTACCAATACTATGCATTTAGGAATAAAGTTTTAAACTTGGGTATGAAATATATGGAAAACAGGAGACCTTTCAGCTTTCTTTTTCACAGCTTGAATAATTTAATTGGATTTTATAATATCAGTAGGAATCAATGACTGCTTTTAGCTTTTCTATTTTAGGTGAAAGATAAGTCACTTTGAATACTTCTGGTAGAAAATTGCCAGGTAGAGATACAATCATTAAAAATTACTATATAAAATTCTTGTCTTTTTGTAAAAGAAATTTCAGATAGTTTTCAATTTAGGAAGTCTTCTAAAGGGCTTCATATAAGTCAGTTGCTTGAAACTCACAAACCACAAGGTATCTGACCCAGGCAAATAGAATGGGAGGGCATAAATAGCACTACTAAACTTACACGCACAAATAAATAAACAGTCAATTAAAAACCTAATAGAATTTTTAATCATTAAATAAGCCATCTGGTTAGGCCAGGATCTATCTGCAGGCTAGAAAGGCTGTTTAAAAGACAGAGTAGTGGCAACAGATCGCTTCTTTCCTTTTCTAACCCTGCAGGTTATCTGAGCTTACATCTATCCTTATAGCCCTAGACGAGTTAAATAACCCCCTAGATGCTGCACTCTTTAGGAGAGGGTGTGGGGGTGTGGGGGTGTGGGGGGATTTTTGTAGGCCAAGAGATGGTGATTTCTACCTGTGGGGGCGGAGGGCGGGAGCCTGGGTGGTATTAGGGTGCTGACTTTATCTTAGCAGTAGTTCACCTTGACTGCATGATAAAATCGGATTCTCTGGGGTGCTACTCAGGTGTCCAACCTTATTAAATTCTACAGGTGATTTCAATGTGCAGCCAAAGATGAGAATCTTTGTTTTGGGACAATGGGTCTCATTTCAACGCCCATCAGAATCACCTGTAGCGCATGTTTAAATTACAGAAGCCTGGGCCTCATCCTCAGAATTTCTGATTCAGTAGGTCTGGGTTGGTACCCAACAATTTGCATTTTTAACAGGTTCCCAATTGATGCTGCTGCTGCTGTTCCACACTTTGAGAACCAATCTTAGAAGAGTTTGGCTCTCAATTATATTTTTACTGGAGCGAGAGGGGCGGAGGGAGAGAACAGATATCAACGGCTCCCATTCTTTCCTGGCCCCCAGCGTCCTTACGTAGTTGCGTGGGCAACGTGAACTACGTCCAAAGGGCTCAGGGTGTGGTCAACAGCCCGTCGCGAGCTGCGCAGGCGCGAGGAGAGGCACTGGAGCCGCGGTTATGGCTTATGTCAACTCCGTGGTAAGGAGGCCCAGCCTGGCTTCTCGGCCTCGGCTCTGCGTAGAGGGAGCGCCAGCCCGAGATTCAGGCCTGGCCTTTCACAGACTTTCAGAAACCCTCTCCCTTAGGGGCTCTGGCTGTCCTCCTACCTGTTGAAAGAAGTTTATGAGGGTCAGCTCAGCTGGAAGTTGGCCCTGACCCCAACTGGAAGAACACATGTCTCTTTTTTCACCCTGAGTTTGTCTAGAATGTGATGTTTAGAAGGTGGTTAGATATGGAACTCACCTTAATAGCCCCAGTTTTCTGTTTAGAAAATTCCCGAGTTCAGTCGTACTCTAGTTATAACTCTCTCTCATTGTTTTAAAGATACTGTTTGAGAAAAGGTGAGAGGGAGAGAAGTGGGAGGACCCAGAGTAGTCTCCATAGTGTACACAATTAGTTGTGACATATAATTCTTAATTTTAATATGGTTGTTGATTCTAAGCTATACTAATTATGTTAAATAAAAGGTAATGTTATTTACCTGTTTACCTGTAATTTACCTCTAAATATCAGGGAATATTATTTACCTTGAAAACTATAAACCACATAGGTTTAGAGTTCTCCCCCACCTCCAATCTTCCCATCCTTTAGCATCTTAGTGGTTAAGTATGCTCTTGTGATTAAAAAACAAACAAACAAACAAACATTGCCTTCCTATCTTAAGGGGTTTATAGGCCTCACAATGGGAACTGACAGGCTAAATGGCACTCGTGAGACCCTCTATGAATCTTAGAAACCCAAATTAAAAAATAAATCAAGGATTCACTTTCATTTTCAGTTCCATCTCATCAGACTTCACATTTGGTGAAAGGCAACGTGCTTGTCCAGATCTGTGCAATTTTATGGGTTCCATGTATACATGTGTAGCATATAGTGTTTATTTTTGAGACATATTAATGTTTATCTTCTGATGTTAATGTTTTAAGATATGTAAAATACTTCTGCTTGAATTAAACTTACAGTGTATACCATTTTTTAACTTATTTATTCAGTGTGTACCATTTTATCTGATGGTAAACTCCAAGGAGAGTGTGTGTGTTTCCTTTTAAATAGAGAAGTTACGGTAGATTTCCTGACTATACATAGTTTTATTAAGATAACAGATAGGGAAAGAATGTGAAGTCTAACTGTAGTCCTAGAAGACAAAGTATGTTTAATGCCTACTTTGCTTTTGAAAATTTGTGTTCTAATGGGTTATTTTTGATGGCTGCTGTTACACTCTGAGGGCTGGTCTTAGTTAAAGATGTTTTTAGCTCTCGAAGTTTTTTCCTTTAGCTGCTGGAACTAACATTGAAGCATCAATTTAGTATGCCTTTACCCTGCTAAACTGTTTTAGAAGAAGCAGCTAATTTAAGGAAGTTAATCTTAATGATGGGTATGCTTGTGAAGAATGTACTATATAAATGTACACTGATTGGCCTATTCATATGCTTACCCTGGATCTTTAGAAGGATTAGTTTAAAACCTAGCTACTCTTGGCATGAGCACGAGTATTTATTTACTGGGTAATAAGCAATTTGAAATAAGAGCAACTCAACTAAATTCTTGTTTTGCCATTTTTTTATTAGTGGAACTAGCACTAGATCAGTATTTAGTACACATAGCATTGTCATTTTTGGACTGGAGTGAGAGTGGAGCACAATTTATATAGATTTGTAGGAATGAGTATTTCACAGGGCTATTTTTCTATTGATACTGACCAATGTTTAATCTGGGTAAAAATCAGCTTAATGTTATTGTCATGGCATGTTTTTATTAGGAAGCTTTTAGTATGTTGCTTAGTTTCTGCAATATGCAAGATTGTGGAATGGTAAGATTCATGCATGTCCTTAGTTACTGTTAGGACATCCATTTTGGTGTGGTAGTTGTATTTTCACTTGACAGTGGTTCAGAATCTTTTTTAGTCTATGTGTGTTTTGGAAGTGGGATGGGCTTTGGTTACTCTATTGTAAGTGCTGGCCCCAGTCTTACGGCTTGGAATGTATTTACGTGGAAATAATATAGTACACTCTAAGAGAGCTCCTTTGGCCTCTTTACGAAAAAGTTAAATTGAAAACAGGTTCATTTCCACCTGCCTTAAATTAATTTCCCTTTTTAAGAGGTTAAATACCGACACAAAAGCCAAGTAACATAACAGTAACCATACATCTTGATGACATCTTATATTTTATTGTAATCCTGTAATTCAGTCTTGTATTAGATAGGTGGAGACGGTAGGTAGCAATTTATGGAAAGCTAAGACTATACATACTGAAAGGGGGATGCATTTAGTAAAAATCCTTATGGTAATTTTAAACCATAAGATTAGAAAGTGTACACTGCATGTCTTTTAAAGGTTGAATACATTCAAACTTGAGAATCTGAAACTTCTAACACTTGTTATGTAGCCTAAGCTCTACAGATCTGTAATTGAAGATGTAATCGAAGGAGTGCGGGATGTATTTGCTGAAGAAGGTATAGAAGAACAAGTCTTAAAAGACTTGAAGCAGGTTTGTAGACAATGCGAGTTTCTCTGTCTTATTTTTTCAACATATAAAAAAGATAACTTATAGTTCTAACTCCTTAATTATAGTTTAATTCTTAATCCATTTACTGTACCGTCAGCTGACATTTTAATTTTAAGAGTACAAAATAGAAATAAATACTATAATGTTTTATTTTATTTTAAAAAAGCAAACTTTTTCTTTCTTTTTTTTGTCTCTGCAGCTCTGGGAAACAAAGGTTTTGCAGTCCAAAGCAACAGAAGACTTCTTTAGAAATAGCATCCATTCGCCTCTGTTCACCCTTCCCTGGCCGCACAGCTTGCACCAAACCTTGCAATCATCAACAGGTTGGATACATTTAGTAAATTAGTTCCATTTGGATCTTCAGAACAAATTCTCATTTGGTGATGGTTTTAAATTAGATAGGGCAATATTCTTAAGGTGAGAGGGCTCTGACCTCAAATTCGTTAAATGATTGCAGTCTCCCCATATAATTACTGAGAAAAAAATGAACATATTCACACTAGTTTTTAAAAAAAACATTACGTCCACAAAGGTGACAAAGCCTTACTTCAGAAGAACAAGTTATATAGATTGTGTGCAATTGGGAGTACTCAATGATGATTTCAGAGAATTTGATTGGGTCTAGTTAAGGAGTAATGCAGCCACCTTTGCTGAAGAAGCAGAGGGAAAGACAGGTGCTTATATACTTGTGCATTCTTTCTCTTTTTGCATTCTGTATATATTATATCTGGAAGCAAAATGGAGAGTTAACAAGAATATGGAGATTATTCAGGTTACCTCATTGTTTTGGATATATACAATGATGGCTAGAAATTGACCATATACCTTTTATCTTTATTCTTGGCCTTTTGAATCTAGACCTCCATTTTTAAGAGAAATATTTGTCCATATTACCCATATTTTCTGGCGTATAAGACGACCGGGCGTATAAGACGACCCCCTAATTTTACAGTTAAAGGTAGTCTTATACAGCGAATATAGGCCTAAACCTATGTTTTAACTGTAAAATTAGGGGGTCGTCTTATACGCCCGGTCGTCTTATACGCCGGAAAATACGGTATGTGTATCAGTTTAAACTGGAAAAGACTAGTGAAAGATAAAAACTATCTTATATCTTTCCAGCCTATTAAAATCTTTTCTCCTCCAAGTCCTATAATCTTTATGCTACTCTAATGTGTGTGGGGACATGGGCAGACACATAGACACACATAAGTAAGTCTTACTGAATTTAAATGAAATCTAGCAGATTAATGTTTGCAAGGGGTGAGGATATATCTTGGTTTAGATTGTTCATTGCATACTTGGGAGCTTTTACATGAAAATCTCATGGCCCAAGGTGTAGAGAAAAGTAGTAAGGATGCTAGTACCTCCTTACTGAGAGAATTGAAATGTGGCAGCAATCATAACTTATAAAAATGAAATAAATTAACAATAAATATTGAATTTCCAAGCACAACTTTTATCTAATGCTATGCTTATAAAGTATAACTCTGCTCTATAAGAATTAGCTATGGCAGTTTTAATTACTAATGAAACATTTTCCATTAGTTGTTGGGTTTTTGGCTTTTTGTTTTTAATTTTCCTATTTTATGCGGGCGTCCCTTTTATTTCTCTATTTAAATAACATTATTTTGAATTATTTTTTTATTAAACAACTTTAAAGATTTTTACTTAGGAATGGTTGGGAGGGTAGTCAGTGTGAAGTAAAATACTTGGCTGTTTTTTGTCAAAAGCTTAGTTAACATTTCCCAGGTTTTTGTCATTCAAAATTGCAGTACTTGATTTTGCCACAAGATGGTAATATTCCCAGTGATTTAAATCAAAATAGTCTTGTAACCATACAAGTTTATCTTATTGGCTTTCACTCAGCACTTTATTATTCCCTGTCTTAGAAGTTAAAATAATAGAAATAATTACATTTAAACAAGACAGTTTTTCTCATTCTCTTGTACATCATTTATAATGGAGTAGTTTTAAGAAGTGTATCTCCTTTAAAAATGTAGGGGAAGCCGGGATGGCTCAGTGGGTTAAGCGCTCACTTTGCAGTGCCGGGGATCGAGAATTGAAACCCGGCTCCGGGCCTGTGCGGAACCATATGCTGAACTGGGGAGTTCCCCCAGTTCAGTTCTCTTTCTGTCTCTGTCTCTCTCTCTCTCTCTCTCTCAAAAAAATTAATAAAATAAATAAATAAAACTTAAAATGTATTATGGGCCTTGTTCCTATTGCTCTTAATTTCTAGGTACCCTACAATAGGATTCGTAAAGTAACCTCCTACAATTGATATACTTCTTAATTTTATCTTCTCACTATGTACTTTTAAAAGCTTGACTAAAGTAACCTAACCTAACTACTACAACTTTTTTATCTCTTGATAAAAAGTTCAAATTAAATCCACAGTGAACTAAGTCATTTGTCTTTGTTCTACTTGTAAAACTTGTTTGCCCTATTAAATTTTTTTGACTGTATTATCCACTTGCTTAATTTCTTATATCTTCAGTTGTCAGCCTTGTTTTTGGTCTCAGGACTTCTTTACACTCTTAAAAATTGAGGGTCTCAAAGACCTTTCTTTTAGGTGGGTTTTAAATATCTATTTGACCTATTAGAAATTAAAGCTGAGAAAAATTAAACATTAAACCAACATTTAAGAAGCTGGTTTATTAACATAAAAAGTGATTCTGTGTTAACATAATAACATATATTTGTTAAAAGTAACTATTTTCCAGAACAAAAATATTTAGTGAGAAGAATAGCATTTTTTTTAAAACTCTTTTGGAAATATCTTATGTCTTGCTTAATAAAAGACAGCTGGATTCTCATATCTGTTTCTAAATTCAACCTGTGGTGATATGTGGTTTTGGCTAAAGTATATGAAGAAAATCTAGCTTCCCACAGACACATTAATTGGAAAAGGAGAAGTATACTAATAGCATTTTTAAATAATTTAATACACTAAAATCCAACAAGTAGTTTTGAGCCATAATGCAAGGTGGAATCTGAAACCATGCCTGTGGGCTTTCTGTAATGTTAAAGTTCACTGGTGTATCTTGCACTTTGAATGACTCCTTAACCCATGTATAATTTTGTAACCTGTTGGCTATTTGGAAAATACTGGTTCATTGAGTTATGCTGTTGACACATTATTTATTATACAAGATAAAAAAGTCATATTCATTAATAGCACATACCTCATCAGAAAAGTTTTTGGAATCTATCAAGCTCACTGTAGTGCATATAAAGTTAAAAAATATCTATTATTTGCTTGAAAGCTTGAATTTTATCATTGCCAAACAAATACTGTCAGTTTGTTTTCCTTGAAGTGATGGGCACACTTAGTTCATTTTCAAAAAAATGTTGGCTGACCACCCATATTGAGACCACCCAAGTCTCAATAACCATAGTTTCTGGCAGTTATTCTTTAAAGTAAAACTAGTGTTTCTTGAAAAAAGAGGCTAGATTAGCTCCCAACTTAAACATTAGCATCAGTGCGTTTCCTCATACTTCCTTGTACTTTTTGTATGTAACAGAAATGCTTTATGTGTTCTTCCCATTTCAGCACACAGACTGTTAAAAGGAAGTTTACTTGAAGGTTGAAATAATTCTTGATTGTTATGTTATGGCACTTCTCCAGTGAAATAGTTTTGTTGTTGTTTTTGACTCCCCCCCCCCCCCCCCCAATTTACTGTGAGTAAGTGGCAATGGAAAAAAATACAATGACCACTGTTAGGGTTAGTGCTATCTTAATTCATGTTAAGGTGCCTTCAATTTTTCTCATCATTGCTTTGTGCCATTGGTGCAAATATCAACAAAAAAGAACAAAAAATATTTAGTGAGAAATGAAAAAGGCATATATTGTTTTGGTTTTATAGAATGAGTTTTGACCTCGTGAAGACCCTGAGATGGTCACAGAGACCCCAGGGGTTTGTATACTACACTTGAGAACTGCTGTCCTATTTTTAGGGTAATTGTATATAATATACTTTTTTTTTTTTTTTTTAAAGATTTATTGTTTTTGACACAGAGAGAGAGAGATACAGAGTCAGAGACAGAGAGAAGGGGGAGGGCCCAGAACAGTCTCCATAGTTGCACATCATTGGTTTTTCCACATAGTTTTATTCCACAGGTGGGTGGGGCTGCACTGGGCAGGAACTGGGCCGGGGTCTCACCCCAGTGAGAACTGAACTGGGGGCACTCCCCAGCTCAGCATGTGGGTCCACACGGGCTGAGGCCGGGATTCGATCCTCGTTCCCTGGGGCTGCAAAGTGAGCGCCTAACCCACTGAGCCATCCCGGTTTGCCCTACTTTTTTTTTAAGACAACTTTTTTTAGAACAACTTTGGGTTCACAGCAAATTTGAGAGAAGGTACAGAGATTTCCCATAGACCTCTGTCCCCCATACATTCATAGCCTTCCCCACTGTCAACATCTTCCACTAGAGTAGTACATTTGTTAAAATGGTTGAACCTGCATTGACACATCATAAACCACCAAAATCCATAGTTTATATTATCACTCCTGGTGTACATTCTGTGGGTTTGGGCAAATTTATAATGATGGGTATTCATAATTATAGTATCCTACAGAGTATTTTCTTTGTCCCCCAAATCATCTGTGCTCCTCCTATTCATTCCTTCCCTATATACCAACTCCTGGCAATCATGGATCTTTTTACTGTCTTGGTAGTTTTGCCTTTTCCAGAATGTGTTATACGGTAATTGGAATCATACAGTATGTACCTTTTCAGATTGTCTTCTTTAATTTATGACTTTAAGATTCCTTGGGATAGCCGGGATGGCTCAGCGGGTTAAGTGCTCACTTTGCAGCCTGAGGGACTGAGGATCAAATCTGAACTGGGGTGTGCTTCCCATATGGGAGGGAGCCCCCAGCTTGATTCTCACCCCCAGGTTCGGCCCCTGGCTCTTGGGGGTGTGCCTCCCATGTGGGAGGCCCCCAGCCTGGTTTCTCTCCTGTGTGGCCCCCGCCCACCTGAATGGAACAAAACCATGTTGAAAACTAATAATGTACAACTATGGAAACTGCTCTGGGCCTTCCCCTTTCTCTCTCTGTGTGTCTGTCTCTCTCTGTCTCTGTCAAAAAACAATAAAATAAATCTTAAAAAAAAAAAGATTCCTGTCTTTTTATGGCTTAATAACTCATTTCTTTTCAGCACTGAATAATATTCCATTGTTTGGATGTAGCACGGTTTATTTATCCATTCACATACTGAAGGACATCTTGGTTGCTGCCAGGTTTGGGGGATTATGAATAAGGCTTCTATAGACATTTGTGTGCAGGTGTTTGTGTGGACATAAGTTTTAGCTCCTTTGGGTAAATCCCAAGGAACATGGGTGCTAGATATTTATGGTAAGAGTGTTTACTTTATTAAAAAAACACCAAATGTTTTCCAAAGTGGCTGTATGATTATGCAGTCCCATCAGCAATAAATGGGAATTCCTGTTGCTCTACATTCTCACCAGCATTTTGGTGGTGTCAGTGTTCAGGATTTTGACCATTTTAATAAGTGTGTAGTGGTATCCTGTTGTTTAAATTTTCATTTCCTTGATGATGTAGGATGTGGAGCTTCTTATTATGTGTTTATTTTCTGTCTGTATGTCTTTGGTTAAGTGTCTGTTAAGGTTTTTGGCCCGTTTTTTATTTGGTTGTTTGACTTTTTTAGTGTTGAGTTTTAAGAGTTCATTGTGCATTTTGGATAGCAGTCAAGCTATCAGCTATCAGATATGTCTTTTGAAAACATTTTCTCCCCACTTGTGGCATGTATTCTCATTCTCCTGACATTGTCTTCACAAAGCACTTTTTTAAAAAAAGATTTGCTTTATTGTTTTTTGACAGAGACAGAGACAGACAGAGAGAGACAGAGAAAGGGGGGAGGGTCCAGAGCAGTCTCCATAGTTGTATGTCATCAGTTTTTCCACATGGTTTTGTTCTACGCAGGTGGGCAGGGGCCGCGCAAAGCAGGGACTGGGCCAGGGGCCTCTCACATAAGAGGTGTGCCCCCTTGAGCCAGGGGCTGAACTGGGGGGCGAGAACTGAACTGGGGGCCTACTGCATGCAAAGCACACCCCAGTTCAGCATATGGATCCTCACAGGCTGGGGCTGGGATTCAATCCTCAGTCCCCGGGGCTACACAGCAAGTGCTTAACCCACTGAGCCATCCCAGCTTCCCCTCACACAGCACTTTTTAATTTTAATGAAGTCCAGATTATCAGTTATTCTCTTTCATGGATTGTGGCTTTGGTGTTGTATTTAAAAAGTTATTGCCATACTCAAGGTCATCTAGATTTTTGCCTATGTTATTTTCTAGGAATTTTATGATTTTACATTTTACATTTAGGTCTATGATCCATCATGAGTTAATTTTTGTAAAAGGTGTAAGTTCTGTGTCTACAATCTTTTTTTATTTTGCATGTGTTGTCCAGTTGTTTCAGCACCACTTGTTGAAGAGATTATCTTTGCTCCATTGTATTGCCTTTACTCTTTTGTCAAAGATCAGCTGACAATATTTATGTGGGTCTATTTATGGGCTCTCTATTCTGTTCCATTGATCTATATGTCTATGTTTTCACTAATACCATATGGTCTTGATTACTGCAGCTTTAAGTCAGGGGTAAGTCTTGAAGTCAGGAGTGGCAGTCTTCCAAATTTGTTTTTATTCTTGAATATTGTATTGGCTATTCTGGGCCATTTGCCTGTAATCGACTTTTGAGAGGGAAACGGGATTCTGCCAGTAACCACAAAATAACAGGTGTGAACTGGGACTGTACTGTGCAAATGGATGTATATTCACCTAGTCTGTGATTGCCTTATTTCTAGGGCAATTCAAATCAACTTCTGCTATTTGGTCTTCATGTTACATGGTCTTTTTGATGAAACCATCAGTCATTGTGGGAGGAAGAAAGGGAAGAACAGGAATATAGAGAAATTTGTGGTGACTTTCATTTTTGAGTATTCAAACTCCTAAAGGTCAGGTACAAACTATATGTCCAGTTATTCTTGAACTTAGGTATGGTAAAAATTTCAGCAGTTCTTTTGGTTCTTGAGGTAATTTGAGTTAGCATATTCAGTTTGTCATCAGGAGACCTCTATATTTTAATGAGCAGTCGCAAAATATAGGCATATATATATATAGTGAATGTATATAAAATGGTGCATGTAACTTGTGGGTTTGGTATCAAAACTAAGTGGGACTGCATGAAACTTCACTATAAAACTGTTCATGCTTTCATTGTGATGGCTATAAAGAAACTCTTAAAACTCTTATAGCTCTGTTTGATTTATGTAAGTATAGAGAATTCTTTAGGATTTAGTGCAAGGTCTTTAAGACCTGTTTCTATTTTTCCTCAAGAAATTTATTTAATTGCTTCAGACAGTGTGTTAGCATTTTTGTTTCCTCTCAGGCTATGGCTTAAGCTGTAGTAGTTTAAGCTTTGCTCACTTCAGCTAATTAAAGACTAATACCATTGTGTTCTTGCCACTCCAATTTTTTCTAATTTAGCCTTTCTAAAAGAATTCCTGTTAATAAGTAAAACCAGAGATGAACAGAGGATATAAATAATTTTGTGCTTCATTAACCATCAATCTCTGTAGACTTACCTTTGTTGTCTTGACGTGGGAAGAATAGCCATTCTATCTTTCAAATATTTAAAATATTTTTGCTCTTCTGAGCTATGCGTTGTATATGCTGGAGCCATTCTAGTGTCCAAAACAGATCTTTGGGGCATTTTTTCTTAATTTAATATGTGGAAAAGGCCATAAACACATATTACATTTAATACATATGTACTACCTAAACATCCTAAAACATTCTTGTTTTTATTAAAGAAAAGGAAAAATGATATTCTAATAGTCATGTTCAGCTAGGTAAGGGTTAAGTTTACATTGATCAACTGAGATTCTTTTACTGGAGTTACTATTTGTTTTTTAGATTGATTTTTTAATGATTACATTTATAACCACTTGGTCAGCCTTTTGGATGTGTTATAAATGAAGGTATAGTTAGCATAGAAAATGGGCAGATAATAAAGGAAAGATACGTGAGATTGCAGCTAATGCAGGTAGAGTTGGTGTTCTAAGAATTTGTTCTTATATTTTTCTTAGTAGTCATATTTGTTTCATGCAAAGACTTAAGGAGACATGTTTTTACTTTATTTCTAAAATTGTGTAGCTGTACTTGCTTACATGGCTAAAGTACTGCAAATAATTTTTCATAAAATGAATAAATTGAAATTTTTTTTGAACCTATAAAACTTAGAATGGGTTATGTTGGATTATATATTTTTGCTCAATAGTATAGTTTCTTGTGCATTTTAACAAATATTACCTTTTCTCCCCTGTGGAAAGTTATAATGGAGATTTAGTGTGACATTGACTTATTAAAGACAACCTAGGTATTTCGTTATGGATTTCAACAGTACAGTATAAATGATTACAACAATATATTTTCTTTTGGTATTTAAAGTAGGTTAGTTGTAAAGTCTTTAAAGTTTTTAGAAAATAATATAAATACTTTTACCTCTTTTGGAATCAGGAACTTTAGAATTCACCATGGTCAAACATGTTAGTGATGGAAAAACCAGTTTTAGAAAATAAGCTATACTTAGACATTTTTCTAAATTGGTAAAAATTCTAATGTATAATCATTTTGTTTCCTATGCAGCCTCATTAGTTATTCCTGCTGGTAGAACACTTCCCGGTGTTAACACAGCAGAACTGGTATGTAGCTTATTTCAGATATATTTTAAAGGATATGCCTCACTTAGTGAATGGTGGCAGAAGGCTGGGCAGGGATGTAATTCCTAATCCTCCAACTGACTAGGAAAAGGTATGGTAAAGGATTGGGAAACAGGAATAGCTTATGTATATAACACAGATGTTGCAAAAACTCAGGAGTTCCAAAATTAACATTTTCTTACCAACTTTTTCTATCTTTCAGAGTAGTTGTTAGCATTTTCCAAGACTGTACATACAAGGTTAGGAAATTTCTGAAGTTACTTTTTATAGGGGTTTAAAAACACTGTGTAAATGTTATATATTTGGTGGATCCTAAATAGATAATTTTGATAAGGTATTTGTTTTCTGACCCACCTCCGCCACCCCACTGAGTTGAGCGATGTTTTTTCTTTAAGTGGAATATTTTGGTCATTTTTTACTTTTGTATACTAGAAGTTATAGTGGTATAGATTCCCTTCACCTATGATTTGGTAGCCAAAAATAAAACTAAAACTTACACATAGAAATTGAGTAGTTTTCAGTGTGGAAAAGTAGCACTTTTTCTCTTTTACATTTTTCCATGGTACTGATGGTATGTACCTGTTATGTATGTAACTGTTGTTTAAGTTCTTGCAGCCCATGAGCTACCTTTCTAGTGTAAGTTTTAGTAGGCTATTTATTTTGATTTCTTCATGAAAAACAAACAATAACCATATCCCTTCTAGGATTTTTGGAAAGAATGGTACTGCTTTTGATAGGAGACCAATGAAAAAAATATCTTGGGTTAATTTTTCTCCTGATTAAAGAAGTAATATACTTCTAAAAAATAAAAATAAAAATTTATAAATTAAAAAGTAAAAGAACCCTGTGGTATTGCACCCCAAAGATAACTATTCTAATTGCTTGATGTGTATCCATCTAGACTACTTTCATGGAAGTTATATTAATTATCAGGGTAAAATACAATCATTCTCTGTACTGTTTCTGTAAATTCCTTATTTTTTAAACTTAGCAATATAGATGGACCCTTTTCAACACAAGTTAAATATTGATTAGCCTTAGTGGATGTATCACAGTTTAATCATTCTTTTGTTGATGCACATTTAAGTTATTTTTAGTTTTCTTTCTAACAAAACATTCTATTGATTATACTTGTAGATACGTCTGTGTATTTATGTGATAATCAGGATAAATTCCTAGTAGTAGACTTTCTGGGTCAAAGAACATGCTTGATACATATTGAAATATAATTTTAGTATATATTGCAAAATTCCTTTCCTAAAGGATTGTACCATATACACTGATACATTCAGTGGTCTGAGAGAATTGATTTTTACCATATATTAATCAATCTTTTGAATTATTGCAGGCCTGGTAGGGAAAAAATGTTTGCCTATTGATTTAGTATTATATTTAAAATAGTTAAAACCCTAAGTGTAATTATTTCAAAGTAAAAATTATGCACTATTGTATTACCTACTTTAAAATACCATTAGTGATCAGCTTACTGACTAGAGGTCTGTAAACAGCTGTGGTTCTTTTGATGTCTTAAAGATCAGGGCCCAGGCAAAGCAATGTAGTGGGCAAATTTTGTAAGTCATTGTTCACGCTGTTTGTTAAGACTTAATGGTTTCATTGTTAATAGCCATAGAACAGAACTCCTTTTATCCTTAATGAGGTGATTTAAATCAGATATTGGAAAAGCTGTTTTATTCAAGGAACTCAGGTGTAATGGTAAGTGTTGTCAAGCTACTGTCCTGATCAGATTTTTTGACCCTCTAGATCAGAAAAAAAGGATACAAGTAAAGACCTTTTCTAACTTTCTAATATAAATTTCTCATGTAGGGCACCTCAAACTCCAGTGTAAACTTTACTTTTCCTGGTTATCCGATTCATGTACCAGCAGGTGTGATGCTACAGACTGCATCTGGTAAGAGCATAGTCTAAACATTTTTCTTTTTAGCATTAGCATTGACTTTTGGATGTTAATTTTCATGATTTTTAATAAGCTTTATACCAGAAGTTAATGAAGTTATAGGAACTTTTAATAAACCTTATTTTAAAAGTAATAATAAATGATTATTATTATTATGAAGGCAGATCTACCACGAAAGACAGCTGTACTAGGCTTGTCATATATTTCATTCATAATTGTTTTTCCCAACATTGTATAAGATGCTTTATATGTTTTCTCTAATTCAAGTCAGTTATCTAAATTTTTACAAATTTAAAATAATATATCTACATTCCTTCTAGCTTTAATCAAGAAAAACTAAAGATTAGATTTAATCTACCTTTTCCTCTTCTTATTAGAGATTGTGTGGTATAATAACAGAAAGAATATCTGAAATGTTTGGAGGTTAACTAACTTCTGCTTTTCGGAGTACATTTTCTTGATTTGAAAGAAAGTCATACCTATGCTTTGGCTTGTTACAAAGTTTAAGCAAAGCTCCTAACTCAGTGCTCAGAAAGTAAATTTTCTTCTTTTTAGTATTATTTTAAGAGAAAGAAATTTGATAACTTTTGAAATTATTAAATTCTTGATGGGTAGTCTTATAATTGTTACATGGTATATTTTAAATATATGAAATATATTCTCCATGATTATGTTTGTTAAAATCCCAATTTGGATTGATAATACTCTAATTGATTAAACAATGGGAAAGGATCATGGAGTCAAATTGGCCTGTATGTATCTCAAAATGTGTCAAATTAGCAATAGTGGGAAAAGGCTAGAGTTAAAGCAAAACATATATAAAGATTTTATTTTAAAGGGAATTAGGAATCTATAATTTTCACAGTTTTGATTTCTCCTTTCTTTCATTTTTTAAAATCTCCTTTTTTTAAGGTCAGCTTTATAAAGTCAATGTACCAGTTATGGTGACACAGACTTCTGGAGGGGCAAGTATTTTTCAGCATCCAGTTCAACAAGTATTTCAACAGCTCAGGCAACCTTCTGTAATACAGACCAGTGTTCCAGGATTGAACACATGTTCTCTTCAAGCAACCACTGCAGAATCACAGAGAATGGAAACTATGCTTCAACAACCTACAATTCTTTATTCTGGGATAGTGGATAAGAAGCATTTAGAAAATGCCACCAGTGACATACTCGTACCTCCTGGAAATGAACATAAAATTATGTCTGAAGCCGCGTGGAATCCACTGGAGGGCTCTCAGTATATCAGTCTTCCAGGTGTTGTATTTCCTCCCCAGGTCTCTCATACAGTTGCTAATGTGGCTCCTCTGCTCAGTGTTTCAGCAAGCATGACTCAAAATCTGCACCGGGGGCCCCTCTCCATCGGCCCTCAGGGGGCTTCGCACCAGCACAGTTCTGATGTTCAGCCTCACCTTCTTAAAAATGGGGTGTTTGGATGTGATTCTGTGAAGCAGCCAAGAAATATAGAGGAACCCAGCAGCCTACCTGTTTCAGAGAAGGTAGTTCGATGTTTAACTTAATGGTATTAGGGCATAAACAATGGCCAAAGATTAGACATCTGAATTTTTTCAGCTATAAGGTTACATAGAAGTATAGGTGTTTTGTTTTTTCCTTTAGAAGATTTATTTATTGTTTTGACTATAACTATCAGTTTTTAAAGTATTCATGCTCAGTATTTCTAGACTTTTAATTTCAATTAATGAATTAGAATATTTCTTTCAAGAAAATGCATTTGTTTTACACCTCTCCCTTACATTGTGGGAATTGTTTTATCTGTAAAAGACCCAGATATTCATCTTAGTAATCAAGTGAATATATTTGGAGGTTAATTCATTGTTATACTGAATATACAAAAGAGGTCCAAAGTTTTTTTT
>PVKE010022359.1:6404-25738 GCA_004027555.1 Craseonycteris thonglongyai | reverse complement strand
CCCAGTTCAGTTCTCTCTCTGTCTTTGCCTCTATCTCTCTCTCTCTCTCTCCCTCTCCCTCTCTCTCTCTGTCAAAAACAATAAAAATAAATCTTTAAAAAGAGAATAGCTGAGTGAAAGTCCTGCTCAATGATTAAGGCACTAAGCACTTTTTGTGCATATGCTCAATAATTCGTCACAACAAGCCTCTAAGAAAGGAACCACTGTTACCCCCATCTCACAGACAAGGACATGCACTCTGCAGGAAGTCTGACTTACTTGGTTCTGAGGACCAACATGGCACTGTCCCGCCGGTCCTGCCACAGAGCATGCAGAAAGGAAATGGCTGCACGGTGCAGAAGGGGTGGGCACCAGTATCGATCCTGCAGCTGGGAGTCAATCAGCTCCAGCACCGAGTGGAGACAGCTCCAAGCCCCAAGGCTGAATTCCTGCAAAAGCGTCAGGTGATTGTTCAGGGCCACAGCCACTGCCAGCAAGTGCACACACAGAGCCTAGCACCCTCCTCCCAGGGAGCCATATCCTGGCTCCATTCCAGGTACAGGCTCACCTTGGAGCCATCACTGCCATCTTTCACCTCCAGATTAAGAAACAGCTCAATGAGGCCTGGCTGAGTCTCTACTGCAACCGTCAGGAAGTCCAGGATCATGCCTTTGATGCGCATGTCTTCAATTTTACTCTGTAGGCGGGTCAGGAAGGCATCACGAATGGCAGCCGCATCATTGCCCAAGCAGGCATACACTGACATTGGGGCCACCTGGTGGATACAAGGACACACAGGCTCAGAGCACTACTTCCAGAAAAATCAATAGGCTCCTGCTGAAGGGTGCTAGAGAACTCTCAGAAAATAGGCAAAAAAGAAAAACATCCACACACACAGCTCTGGGTCAAAAGGGACATCACCCCAAACCATAGCACAAGATGCCCAACAATTCACAGGAAACAGTGATCAACATAAAATGATGCACAACCTCGCTCATGGTCAAATAAATGCAAATTAAAAAATGATATAACACTGATTTTCTTATTAGATTAGCAAAGATTAAAAAACTGGTGAAGCCATGTGGCAAGGATAGAAGACTTGGTATTAGAAATATAAACAGAGGGGAAGCCGGGATGGCTGAGTGGGTTAGGCGCTCACTTTGCAGCGCTGGGGACCGAGGATCGAATCCCGGCCCGTGCGGAACCATGTGCTGAACTGGGAGCTCCCCCAGTTCAGTTCTCTCTCTGTCTCTGTATCTCTCTCTCTCTCTGTTAATAAACAATTAAAAATAAATAAATAAATATTTAAAAAAAAAAAAAAAAAGAAATATAAACAGTTACAATCCTTTCTGGAGGACAATTTGGAAACGACCAATAAAAATTTAAATGCTCATTGACATCTACCTAATTTTTAGAAACTTCAAACAAAAGTTTACAGAGTTCTATGAGGAATGGTGTTCACTGTAGCACTGTTTATAATAGTGAAAGATAGAAACTAGGGGAAGCTGGAATGGCTCAGCAGGTTAAGCACTCACTTTGCAGCCCTGGGGACCCAGGATCAAATCCTGGCCCCAGCCCGTGTGGATCCGTATGATGAACTGGGGTGTGTGCTTCCTATGTGGGAGGCCCCCAGTTCAATGTTCGGCCCCTGGCTCAAGGGGGTGTGCCTCCCATGTGGGAGGCCCCCAGCTCAGTTCCCGCCCTGCTTGGCCCCCACCCACCTGTGTGGAACAAAAACATGTCGAAAACTGATGATACCCAACTATGGAGACTGCTCTGGGCCCTCCCGCTTCTATCTGTCTCTCTCTCTGTCAAAAACAATAAAATAGGAAAAGCTGGGATGGCTCAACGGGTTAAGCACTCGCTTTGAAGCCCCGAGGACCGAGGATCGAATCCGGACCCCAGCCCATGCAGACCCACATGCTGAACTGGAGTGTGCCCCCAGTTCAGTTCTTGCCGGGACCTATGTGGGAGGCTCCCGGCCCAGTTCCTGCCCTGCACAGCCCTGCGCCCACCTGTGGAGTGAAACTGTATGGAAAACTAATGTCAACTATGGAGACTGCTCTGAGCCCTCCCCCTTCTCTCTGTCTCTGTTTCTTTGTCAAAAATTAATAAAATAAATCTTTAAAAAAAACATTCTTTAATATATAAGCACAAATAAAAAAAATATGGAGCAATACATACCAAACTGCTTATAGGGATTCTTGGAATGAGGCGATTATAGGGTACCTTAATTTTCTATGTTACATTTATCTATACCATTTAAACAAATGTTTTACAATGAGTATGTATGTCTGTTTTAATCAGAAAACAATCCCTCATAAAACACGTGTGTGTATATGCACACACATATGTATGTATGGCTTTGTGTATGGCTATGTCACTTTAAAGGTCAGGTGAAAGCCGGGTTGGCTTGGTGGGTTGAGCACTCGCTTTGCAGTGCCGGGGACCGAGGATCAAATCCTGGCCCTGGCCCCGGCCCCGGCCCATGCAAACCCATATGCTGAGCTGGGGAGTTCCCCGGGTTCGGTTCTCTGTCTCTGTCTCTGTCTAAATAAATAAATAAATATTTTTAAAAAAAAAGTCAGAGAAGGAGAAGCTGGGATGGCTCAGTTAAGCGCTCACTTTGTAGCACCGGGGACCAAGGATCGAATCCTGGCCCCGGCCCTTGCAGACCTATATGCTGAACTGGGGAGTGCCCCCAGTTAGGTTCTCACCGGGGTGAGACCCCGGCCCATTTCCTGCCCTGTGCAGCCCTGAGCCCACCTGTGGAATGAAACTATGTGGAAAAACCAACGATGTGAAACTATGGAGACTGTTCTGGGCCCTCCCCCTTCTTTCTGTCTCTGTATCTCTCTCTCTCTGTCAAAATCAATAAAAATAAATCTTTAAAAGTCAGAGAAATCCAAGTTAGCTGCTTTTCTTGGGAGAAGGTAAAAGTGGTTATAAGCACAGTTTTCTGGGGCTTTGGTTGGTTAAGTAGGATCCTACCATGGCCAGACGTTTCAGCAGCTGGATGGCAAGACGTGGCAAAGCAGGATCATGTTTGTGGTAGATGTATTTGGCAAGAACAGCAATGAGGTTGTTCCCATGGGCACCTGGGGAAGCATAGGAATAGTTTAGATACCAAGGGTGCCTGATTCAAGCTCTTAAGACAGGCCGATGTTCAAAAAGGCTCACAGAAGTGAGGAAATGTAACCTCTGATATTTGGAGGACCACAGTGAATTCAGGTGGCCACATCATTCTCTTTTTTCAGTAGCCATGGGGATAGCAAGATTTGGGGGAAAAACAGCTCAATCCAATTCACTGAGAACAGAAATACACTTTAAAGAAAATAGGTAGTCTTTTACCAAATAGGTTAGAGAAAGATATCACACTGAAACATTGCACTGAAATTCAAAAATCATAAAAACCCGAAAATGATATAGCTAGAATAGGACTTAAGACATTATCTGAACACCTACTTGAAAATGAGGAAACTGGGTCCCAAAAAGATTAAATGACTAGTTTAAGGTAAAAGAAGAGTAACAGTCAATACTTAGATAGAAACTTCTCTCCATGTTTTACAGATGGTAATTTAAACTTTATTATAATCTTATAAATACTGCCATTATTCCCATTTTACAGATAAGAAACCTGAGGCATAGTTGTTTATTAATGTGCCCAAGGTCACACAGCTGATTGGAGCCAAAATTTGAATCAAGGTAGTGTACCTTTGAACATGAGTTCTTAACTATTAACTATTATTCTGTCATCAGTATGAGGCAGAAATGAAATATAATCCAGGCCTCTTGTTTCTAAATTCAGGACGGAGGCTGGTGATTATTCCCTAATTTCCTTAAGGAGTTAATCAGAAAATACTGCTGCTGTCTAGAAACACACTCAAGTATAGACTTATGGGCAGAAACATTGTTGACTGAAAGAGAAATACATACCATGTTGTGTGAGAGCCTGTTCCAAGGGGGACACCACATTAGAAGGAGGTTTCAGCCGAATAACATTGTTGGTGACAGAGAATGCCAGTTTCACTGTCTTGATCAGCAGCTGGCCCTGGCCCTCTGCCCCATCACTAGGGTGCCAAACGGAAACCAAAGTTGATTCAGACAACATGACTTCATTCCTAACATATGTGCTCTCATGAACTAGATTCCAACAATAATCTCAGAGTTCAACAGCTTCTGTCAGAGACCCTAGTCCAAACTAGGAGACGGGAAGAGTAATTAACTTCCTTTGCTATATGCCAGTCCATACAGAACCACTAGGTAGTATTAAGGGTATGTCCTAGGAGGAACAAGGTTGTCATCTTTAAAAAGCTACTGCGAGCTCATTTAAACTACAGCTCTTAAAACATGCAGGCACAATAAACGGGGAAAGGTAAAGAGGGTGTCCTACCCTCGGGGCTGAGCAGCCATCACCATGTCAATGGTATCCACGCCAATACCCATGATATTGATGACCACCTGTCCTGCTTCTGTGTAGGCCAGGCTGCAGATGCAGAGGGACTGCAAGCTGGGGGCGTGGCTGGAAAACAGATGCATTCTGAGTTACCAGGGAGCCGCCAAGCTTATTACTGGAAGAAAAGGGCATTGTCCAAACCTAACCAAATGAACAACAGTGATGTAGATCAGCTCTCTTTGACAGATAAAGGCACTCTGATCACTTTTCTTAAATATATTTTATCTGAAAGATCACCCTGAGAAACGATCTAAAATGTGGATGTTTACTGAAATTAACTGTGATTAATCCACACAATGGAATGCATGGAACCATTAAAACAAGATAGATCTATATGTAATGGCATAGAAATAGTTAGAGAGCAATCAGTAAGCAGAGGAAAAACGCTAGAATACACACTAAAATGTTAACTATCATCACTGGAGAACAGGTTTACAAAGGGCATTTTACACTGACTATTTTTCAGTGAATATACATAACATTTGTAAAGATCATAAAATTATTCCTGTGTGTGTGTGTACACATAACTATCTCATTGGAAACAATCTTTTTCCCACTTCATTTGCCCTTCTCGCTACCGGGAGAAAGGATAAACAGTCCAGTGGAAGGCAAATCAGAACCTCAAGAGTACTGAGCTGTGGGCTCAATCTCTGAAGAATGAAACAGATGGCTCTGGCAGCAGAAGCCCACGTATTCTCCTGGTAAGTGGCAGCATCCAAGCTCTAGCAGTCACACCCCTCATACCTGCTGTGCAGGTCTGTCTGATGGCACAGGTTCAATATTGCATGAATCAGCTCCAAGATCAGGCAACCTGGACTCCGGAAAAAGACATAGGAATAGCATGGGCTTTCTATGTCATGTATGATGACCCTATCCCCAGAAAGGGAGAGAAAGTTCTCTAGGGAGCTAGAAATTCCTCTGACTTTCTCTGCCCACGCTTTCCTTACCAATTTGTTCTCTCACACCATGGGAGTTGTAGCGCCACTTGTGGTAGCTGGGAAGCATCTCCTTTAGCACAAACATGACACAGGGCACCAGCCCTTGGCTCTGGGTACTACCAAGCTGCCCCTATAAGAAACCAAGCTGTGAGGGCTACGACATTTATGGAATTATGGAAGTCATTTAGTTACTAGAGATTTAACTTCAAAACCACAGGTCCAAAGGATATCTGGGCAAATCTGAGTCATCAGTGAAGAAAAAAAAAAAAATCAGAATACTCCAGTTCAACCAAGTTGTGGGTTTCTCATAAAGGACCACAAAGAATGTGACTCTGTCAAAAGGCACTTACACAAAGATAGATAAAAGGCTAAATCTAATCAGAAGGGAGGCACCTTAAACATAAAGGCTATAGGACTGTCAATGACAGAGAATACTAGTTTCATTGTCATCGTCACCAGCCATCTCCTGACCTCTACACTGTCAGTGGAATACCAGAAAGGAGATCTGATACTCAAAATTCTTAATCCAATTTATTAGTTAACATCAGGTTCCTTATTTTAAAAGTGGGAGCTCTTTGTTTATACATAAACATCTATATCTATACCCCTATCTCTATAAAGGACGGTTCCTATCTTTTTCAGCATGCACTGGTTGATTCCTGGTTGATTCCTGCAAGCAGGAACTGTGTTAAGTGCTTCTCACATGTGGTCCTCTCAACAACTCCATGAGGCAGAGACCACTGACTGTTTCTATTTCACAGAGGTTCTGAGAAATTCTATACTGTACTTGCCCAAGGTCACACAGCTAGTACGTGGTCAACCTGACACGTAAACCTAACTCTGTCTGACTCCAAAACCATGCTATACAAGTATTTTCAAACTGAGTTGTGATCCACTAGTGAACTATGAGGTTAGCTTATTATCAAATATCAAAGTGCATCCTGTGTAGTAAGGGTAGTGTCAGATTATGAAGCTTTACTTCAGGAATACACACATGGGTATACTGGAGTGTGATATAAAAGGTACGTACTACCTTGGGCTACAGTCAAGTCACCTGACAATCAGTGTATTACCATACTGCCTCTAAGTACTAAACAAACTAACACAGATAAACTACTATAGAACCTGGCACACAGTAAATATGTAACACATACAAGCTGCTACCACCACAACTTCAGGACAACTGCTCTGTCTACAGATGAGACAGCAGTAGCAAGAGCAGGAACACAATTTCAGATGATTCTATCTGACCAGATTTTACCTTGACAAGAGTGGTGATCAATCGCAGAAAGGCAACAGTGACCCCATATTCACCCTGGGGCTGTTCACTATTCATCAAGAGGTTTCCATACCCTCCAGCATTCATCCCCTCAGCACTGGGAAAGACAGAGAGACGGAGAGAAAAATGATAGGATGACTTCAAGAAACTGTGATCATAGAACATTCTTACTGTTATCTAAATGGGCATAAAATACTGCAAAGCAATTAATAAAATTTAGGCAATTTTATATCCAGCATAAACATTAAGAACGTGTTTTGCTGATATACAACCTAAAGAGGTTTAAAGTGAAAAATCAAGGGGAAGCCGGGATGACTCAGTGGGTTAAGCGCTCACTTTGCAGCCCCAGGGACCCAGTATCTAATCCCGGCCCGGGCCCAAGTGAACCCATATGCTGAACTTGGGAGTGCCCCAGTTCAGTTCTCTCAGGGGTGAGACCCCGGCCCAGTTCCTGCCCTGTGCAGCCCTGAGCCCACCTGTGGAATAAAACTATGTGGAAAAACCAATGATGTGCAACTATGGAGACTGTTCTGGGCCCTCCCGCTTCTCTCTGTCTCTCTCTCTGTCCAAAACAATAAAAATAAATCTTTAAAAAAAAAAAAGAAAAATCAAACATTAGGAAACCATCATTGTCTTATAGGTAAGAGAGCAAGGAGAATGCTCAAGCAGTAAGAGGGAACTGTGCATTAACTACTGGTCAACCAAAAGAGCTCCAGTAGCCACGACACATGAAGTACAAAGTGACTCTGGCTTAACTGGATCCAGACATGTCTGGGTTCTTGCGGCTGGAAAGTCAATCCCCAGGTACCTACCTAAGGTGGCTGCTGCTAGATGAGAAATCTCAATCTCCCTCTCTGGCTTTAAACACTATGGTTTTAATCAGCACTAGTCTCAGAGGAGAACAGCCTCTGTGCCTCAAGTCCCACTGTCTCCTTTGCCTTATCCATACTCATTCCTCCTATTTCCAGGAGCAGATAGAGTAAAGGCACAGAGAAGCGTCTTTAAAATCAACGAAGCTAGGTAGCTACCCTAGACCTGAAATGTCTGATATGCTTGGGGAATATATCCAGCTCACCTAATCATCTGACTCATGTTGGAGACCTGGTGGGCCACGAATGGTAAAAAACCTGTGTGTCGAAGATCAGTCCAAACCTGAGAAGGAAAAAGAAGAGTAAAAAAAAAAAAAGAAGAGTCAAATGTCCCTGTGTCCTCAGGTACACACCAAGTGCATCATTTTTTGGCTGTTCAGAAGACTGGGTGGCTCACCTTTGCTGGGTTCCGGGCAGCCAAAACAGTCAAACAATCAACACAAGAAGCAATGACATCCACAGGGGGGGAAATCACTGTCGTTAACCTAGTTGGAGAACAGTGCATTATACTCAGTAAAATGAATAATATGACTTGTTCCATCACAAATATTTTTCTGTTCTCTTTCTAAGTTCCTCCTCTCAGTAGGGATGTTGAAATAGAAAAGCCCTCAGCTGGGGATAGATGTCATCACACAAGGGCTTCTCACAGAGGAATGTGTGTGGATTCGAACCCCATAAGTATGTGACCAGACACTCACCGCTGCAGCAGCATGTAGATGCGGGATGTGATGGGCAGGAGACAGTCTGCTATCGACAGATCTGTACTGATGACTTTATGTACCAGATCAATGATGGGTTTGACCCGCTGGCAGTGCTGAATCACATCTGAGGGGAAAGCAAGCCCGTGATCTCATGGAAAACAATTCCGTTAAGATCACTGAATAGTCTCTGAGACCCCAATAAACAAATTACACTAATCACAATCTGGATGGTTTTGAATTTTATTTTAAAATTCTGTCTATCCCCCAAATCCTCTAAGGATGTCTATATTTTCTTTCCCATAGTGATGTCTCCTAAAGCTGACCTCACCTGCAGTGGACACAACATGAAGCAGCATTTCAATCTCGCAGGTAAACAGGGTCCAGCTGCTGTAGGAGTATTCCCAGCGTACCAGGTAAGCCCTATCATCTAGCATTACTTGGCCCACAGTGCCTTGAGGTATGCGAAGGTTGGTTTGACGCCCTAAGGAAGGGAAGAAGAGAAATTATTCTAACATCTGAGAACACAACAGGAAGATGTGACTCCTATAACCAGGTCCCAAATATTTAATCACATAGACACACAAGATTCAATCCCCAAATCGCCCAGTTGCAAGGCAAGAACTTAACCTGATGAGCTATCCAACAACCCTGAGTAACTTTTTTTTAATTTTTTAATTTTATTTTATTGTTTTTGACAGAGAGGGAGAGAGAGAGAGATATAGAGACAGAGAGAGAACCAAACTGGGGAACTCCCCAGTTCAGCACATGGGTCCGCAAGGGGTGGAGCCGGGACTCGATCCTCAGTCCCCAGCGCTACAAAGCGAGCGCTCAACCCACTGAGCCATCCCGGCCTCCCCCTGAGTAACTTTTTAAAGATTTATTTTTATTGTTTTTGACAGAGAGAGAGAGTGAGCTACAGAGACAGAGACAGAGAGAAGGAGGAGGGCTCGGAACACTCTCCAAAGTTGCACATCATCGGTTTTTCCACAGTTTCATTCCACACGTGGGCGCGGGGCTGCACAGGGCAGGAACTGGGCCAGGGTCTTCACACCGGTGAAAATCGAACCAGGGGCACTCCCCAGTTCAGCATATGGGTCTGCACAGGCCAGGGCCAGGATTTGGTCCTAGGTCCCTGGAGCTACAAAGTAAGCGCTTAACCCAATGAGCCATCCCGGCTTCCCCCAAGAGTAACTTTTTAAAATGTATCTGCATTGTTTCCCTTGTTACAGTGAACATGTATTATTTTTTAAATACAGAAATCTAATGACGTAAAAAAGGCAAGAAACTAGTAATTTATCAACAAATCAACAAGCACAGCGGAGAGGTGAAGGACAGCTTTAAAGGCATCTTGCATGAAATAATTAAAACATCAGTGAGATCTAAACAGATGAAGTCTAAATAGAGGCCGATGAACAAGAGGCTATTGAAACAGGGTCTCTTATCTTACCAAGGGGATAAAGGAGTTTGGGTGTTTGCCTCCGCCAGAGAGTTCCATCTTCGTGGGAGATCACATCATGGGGTTTGTGCTTATGAAGTTCATTGTAGAAAGACATCTTATCCAAGAAACTATACACCTGTCAACATGCAGAAAAAAAAAACAGCCACATATTTACCTAAGAAACATGTAAGGTACATGTAAGAGACATGTAAAAGAGACATGCCTTTCTGCTCTTTTAGCCAGACTGTGTATGTGAAGACTTAAACTTCTTACAAACCCATGACTGTAACTCTTCCTGAAATTGCCTCTGTACTCCTTACTAAATCCTCACCATTCTTTAACACCCAACTCAAGCCCTCCCCGTACTCCACAGATAATTGCCTCTCCTGAACACTATGTTCTTTACTACTTAACTAACATTTACTATATACCACCTGGCTTTATTAGTTACTTATTTCTTATCTCTATTCTCTTCCAATTAGAAATTAAGGAACTTTATAGTCTGTCTTACTCTCACAGTATCTACAAAAGGTACTTAATAAAAACATTATTATTTAATTTTATAGAATTAAGAAGCTACCTTTGGCATTTTTCATTCAACTTCAGACTAATTTTTGCCATGGCAGTGTAATGTCAATGTGGAAAGCAAAATGGTTTCCTAAAAAAATATTTCCTTCTCTTTAGGCATCTAACTGAACAACCTACCTTTTTGGCAGTAGACTTCCCTGATATGAGGGCTCGTAGCAATTGCAAGAGTGGGGAGAGGAGATGGGGGAACATTCCACATACACTGTCCAGAATGATCCCAAGACCAGAAGTTGGCTCCTATGATGGAAGGGGAAAAGTCACTGACCTTCACATTACCTACAAATTAACAATCTCCAAATTGTCCAACCACTGTAAGAAAAATCTGTACTTTGTTTTTTAAAGATTTATTTTGTTTGGAAAAGGTGGGAGAGAGAGAGAAGAGGGGAGAGCCCAGAGCAGTCTCCATTGTTGTACATCATAAGTTGTAACATGGTTTCATTCCACACAGGTGGATGTGGGGCCACACAGGGCAGGAACCAAACTGGAGGCTTCCTGCATGGGAAGTGAGAACCTTTGCCACCATGCCATCTCGGCAGTTACCGGTTGCACTGTGGTTCAGCATATGGGTTTGACTGGCCAGGGCCAGGAACCAAACCCTGGACCTCGCAATTACGAGGGAAACTCTCAACCGCTAAGCTATTCTGGCATCCCCAAGAAAATCTACAATTAATCCTTTCCTTTAGGCAGACTCCCTAATAATTGAAGACTTCCATATTTCTCCTGGAAATAGTTATCAACAAATGATTTGATTAGGACCTAAAAAGAGACTACTATTGCCTCCAGTGACCTCTTCCCAGTCATCCACTCTTTAGGAAGACAACACTGTTCACTTTTGCATGACATTTCTACTAAAGGGAAAAGAATCCAACAAGACGTCAACATTTAGCCATAAACACAAGCAACAGAAGCTTAATCTAAATATTATTTCATACCAGCTTCTCCCAGGAACACCGTGATTCTGTAAGACCAAATAGCATCTCAGGAAAAAGAGGACAAGATACATGGGCAGACCAGTCAGGTCCAACTACAAGTACAGACTTATTTATCAGCTGGACCTTAAGGCTTGGGGCTGTTGTGAATGCTAAGACTAAGTACAGGTGAGAAACTATTCTCTGCCAAATTCTCTAACCAGTTATAATATACTCTTGTCAACTCATAAAACACAGTTACAACCCCCAACAGTACCTTCAAGAGCTACAACAATACTGGTGCCCAAGATTCCCAATGTGAATAAGGATAGATAACACACTGGTTAATAATGTGGGCTACAGACTCAAGTCAGGCAGAACTGGATCCCAAGCCTAGATGGCTGTATAGCTGCGTGACCTTAGGCAAGTCACTTCACATCTCTGAGCATCAATTGTCCTCATATATAAAATGGTGATGATAATACTATCTACTTCATAGACTTTTGCAAAGATTAAATAAGAAATAGGCATAAATGCTTAGTATAAGACTGATCACAAAGTGCTTGATAAATTCTTTTACTACAGAGAATACCACAGCATGACTCCCTCCCTCTGACATACTTACTGTTCCCCAGAATAGTTCTGGAAGAGAAGCGTCTGCCAAGACTTCACATGCTGTGTCAATTACGTCCTATTGGGAGAATATTTATTAGCACCCACAGATGTTTAGGACAGATACACTACAGAGTTAAAAAACAAGATTACAAAAGAGTATATACATTGTGATTCCATTTCTAGAGAAGAATCATTTTACACACACACACACACACACACACACACACACACACACACAGAGAAAATGTTTCAAAGGGAACATATGAAACATGTTAACAGAGGTTATCCTGTGTGGTGCGATTATACTTTTTTTCTTTTTACCAACACTTCCTGAGTTTTGGATCATAAATATATGTCATTTATATAATACAATAAATGAAAACAAACAGCTATAAACAAATTATACCTGAAGCATAAGGGTATGTGTTTCATCAGTTCCAAAGTGATATCTTAGGGCTATGCTGCAGAGCTGGATAGTGTAGATAGTCTCATGAAAGCCAGACACTGACCTGCTGATTGCCCAGTGTGTGCAGCTCCAACGAGGTCAGAACAAAAGACAGGAGTCCATAGACACACATGCACGCGGTGCTGGTGGTGCACTGTAATGGAAAGGAGTCAGGGAATAATTCTGAGGAACACAATTCTTCCCCAGATTCATCATAATCCTACCACATTAATATATTCCCTGTGAACAAATGGGAA
Organism: Craseonycteris thonglongyai; assembly: GCA_004027555.1. Lineage (NCBI taxonomy): Eukaryota > Metazoa > Chordata > Mammalia > Chiroptera > Craseonycteridae > Craseonycteris > Craseonycteris thonglongyai. The sequence goes on along the minus strand of PVKE010022359.1, from coordinate 13,265 downwards.
GGGAATCTGAGGCTTCATAATTTTCCTAATTTAGTTCTAAAATCAGGAAGACAAAGGGAGAAAAGAGAAAGCAGGAACCGCAAATACTGCAAAATAGCTAAGAATAATCAAAAGGTAATCATTTTCAAAATGATCAGTTTTCATGGGTAAGAAAACCACATCCAGCCTACAGAAAGGATAGTCTCTATGTGATGCTATGAATAATGCAGCTGCCTGAACTGTCACCAAGATAAATCAACCAGTGCCAACAAGTGGGTCCTGCTGGCTGAGGTTTCATTTTAGCATGTCAAAATAAGCTAACTAAACTGTGCCATTCAAATTAAGTTCCACACACAAGACTCGAGAAATTTGTTAACTCATCCTGTTATCGTTGAATGCGCAAGCTCCCCCCAAAATTTCTCCAGTCTATATGGCCAAAGCTATTTTCTAGAAGATAATAGTATACTATACTGGCAAAGAGTCAGACATAGTGGGTTCAAACCATATCCACCATTAAGATGCAATTACTATTCCTGTGGGCAAATTTCATCTCCCTGAGTCTCAAATTTCCTAATGTATAAAACAATATGATAATCCACAGTGCAAAGAAATGTTATAAGGATGAACTAAGATAATGTACAGAAAGTGCTGAGCAGTGTCTAATCATAGTAGGTGCTCTGAAATGGTTACAATATCATCATTATCCATGTCACTATTACAATTATTATTACTATTATCCTGAGTCATTAGTGAGCTTCTGCCCTGTTCTTTGCCCATTCTCACGCTCAAACACTCATAGCCTGAGCCTCACATCATTTCCCCCACTGGCCAGTGAGCGAAGCAGCCGGGTCAAGTACTGAAATACATTCAGCTGGATGGCTGTGCCACCTATCTTTCGGATAACACTGTTTGTCTCTTCTGGATTCAGGGTGTGACGGAGGAGAGCCCAGGCCAAAAGCACTGGGGCATGATGTGGAATGTCCCCAAAGGTCAACATCAAACTGTCCATATCCTAACAAAAAAAGAAAATACCTGTGTTACTAAGAGAAAGGATCAAGAGCCCTCTACAGGCTCCTTCATCATGCTTAATGTCTTCCATTCATCCACATGGTTCCTCTCTCCCATTTTGATATTTCACTCCTACCAAACCCCCATCCACCTCACTAACAAACTCCTCAAGTACTCACTTTCCTTTACCCACAATTTTTTCTCCAAATCCTAAGTAGTCTTAGTCTAGTATTACAAAATACATGTTCAAGTGGAGACTATAAAATTTCCCGATTCTTAAACTTCCTCTGCTTCTCTTCTCTTCTCTGTTCCTCTTCTTTCACAGGCTCTATATTTGCAGACAAGCCCCAAAGTTCTGTCCTTGGGCCTTTGTACCATCTCCCTGAGTAACTCTAGTCATTCTTTTTTTTTTTATTGTTTGAGAGACAGGGAAGCAGGAGGGCCCAGAGCAGCCTCCACAGCTGTACATCATTATTTTTGACACAGTTTCATTTCATATAGGTGGATGTGGGGCTGCACAGGGCAGGAACTGAAATGAACCAGGGGTTCCCACATGGAAAGCATGCCTCCATTCAGCATATGGGTCTGCATGGCCAGGGCTGGGACTCGATCCCCAAACCTCGTGGATGCAAGGTAAGCACTCAACCTGTTGAGCTATCCCGGCACCCCAACTCTATTCATTCTTACAGATTCAACTGTCACCTCTGTACAAATAACTGGCAAATCTTGAGATTTATTCCAGAACCAATTAACTTCTTAACAATGTAGAACCTCAAATTTCACAAGAAATGTTTGGTGAAGCTAGGATGGCTCAGCGGGTTGAGCACTTGCATTGCAGCCCCAGGATGCAAGGATCATATCCCAGCCCTGGCCCATGCAGACCCATATGCTGAAATGGGGTATACCCCCAGTTCGGTTCTCGCTAGGGAGAGCTTCCCATATGGGAGGCCCCTAGTTCAGCTCCCGCCCCAGGCATGGTTCCTATGTAGGAAGCCCCTAGTTGGGGGGGCCTCCCATGCCAAAGACCCCAAGCCAGTTCCTGCCCTGTGCAACCCAACCCCAGCCCAATTCCTGCCCTGCACAACCCTGTGCCCACCTGTGGAGTGAAACTGTATCGAAAACTGATGACATACAACTATGGAGACTGCTCTGGGCACCCCCCCGCCTTTCTCTGTCTCTGTCAAAAACAATAAAAATAAATCTTAAAAGACAACAACAACATACTACTAACTATAAGAGGTCTGAAAAAAGTAAAGAGGTTGCTCTAAGTTTACCTGACAAATAAGTCCGTCCTGGGCAAATTGGTGCAATTCTCTTCTGTCATCCAAAGCACATTTGTGCAAGGATTCAATATCCATGCCTTCCACCAGGATAAGAGCACTGAAGTAGCTGGAAAGAAAAATGGTATCATGGTGTTACATATGCACTCTGAACCTCACTGGAGAATAAAGTGCCATGTAAGACATTTCAATACCAAAAGAATTAATGAGTTATTTTACATTCTTTTTGTATATCAAGTCTTCTAAATCCAGTATGTATTTTATACTTCTAGCACATCTCAATTTAACTAGCCACATTTGAAGTGCTCAAAAGTCATGTGGCTTGTGCCTACCAATGTGTAGATCTAGTCCTGAAGGTTTCTACAGCCAACAATTACATCTGACCCTGATAAAATGTCTCACTACTCAAGTGTGTATTTTGTCCAGAGAGGGAACATGCCTCTAAACATTCAAAGTCCATGGACTGATCTTAAATAGGGAAGGAAACACATCTGCCTCATTTATCAGTCTCAGCATTTGCACAGTGCCTGGCCTGCAATAGGTGCTCAGCAAATATTTTGTTGAATGAATGAATGGATGAACCTCTTAGATGAAAACAGTAAATAAAAGAATCTAAGATCAGGGGTGTCCAACCTTTTGGCTTCCCTGGACCACACTGAAAGAAGAATTATCTTGGGTCACACATAAAATACACTAACGATAGCTGATGAGCTAAAAAAAAAAAAAAAAGAAAAATCACACAAAAAAATGTCATAATGTTTTAAGAAAGTTCACGAATTTGTGTTGGGCCAAATTCAAAGCTGTTCTGGGCCACATGCAGCCTGCAGGCTGTGGGTTGGACAAGCGTGTTTTAGATGAAGACAGTAAATAAAAGAATAGAATACTGTGAGAGAACATGTCCCTCTCAATCTGTCTTTACTCCCTATATGATCTGGAACATGGTAGCACACCCATCTATTTCCCCACTTATTATAAGAAAAGTATACCTATCCCACCCCTCGCCCATTCAAAGGATCACTATACTATCAGTGTTCTAAAAACAGTACAAAATTTATTATCTCAATTCATTGACTTACCCAATCCGATCTATAAAAGGATCCATAGTCTCGTCCACCAGGTGCCTATTGGTCTGTCTACTACCAAATCCTTGCTCTTTAAACATCTTGGTTAATACCAGTAGGTCACTAGGTGCCATCTCAAAGTACGCATAATAAAGAAAAATAATTTCTAGCAGCATGGACTGTTCCCGAAGGCACTGAACAAACCAGTGAGAAACCTGGCGCTCTGTCTGCACAATCAATAAAAAAAAAAAAAGAGAGAAATAAAGTCAGATTTAAAGATATACTTAAATTCTTTAAGTTACTTTTATTAGGTAATGTATGTACAATAGTCCCCCTTATCTGCAGGGGATATGTCCCAAGACCCCCAGGTGAATGCCTAAAACTGCAGATGGTACTAAACCATATATATATATTAATTATGTTTTTTCCTATACATACATACCTATGATAAAGTTTAATTTATAAACCTGGCACAGTATGAGATTATAGGAGTTCTTTCTATTTTAAGAAACCTTTGTCACAAGTTTGTTTTCAAAGCGGTATTTTTATTTTTTGCCCTATAAAAGTTTTTGATTTCATGTTGCTAGATTTATCATTTTTTTCCTTTAATTGCTTCTGAGTTTTTACTTAAAAAATTCTTCTCTGTCGGCCATAAAAAAGAATGAAATCTTACTATTTGCAACAACATGGATGAACCGAGAGGGTACTATACTAAGTGAAATAAGTAAGACTAAGAGAAATATATTGCATGACCTCACTTATATGTGGAATATAAGGAATAAAACAAACAAAACAGAAATAGACTCATAGATACATAGAGCAAACTGATGGTTACCAGAGGAAAGAAGGGTTGGAGGGCTGGATGAAAAAGGTAAAGGAATCCAAGTACAAATCAGTAGTTACAAAAGTCATGGGAATGTAAAGTACAGCATAGAGAATATAGTCAATAATATTGCAATAACTATGTATAGCGCCAGGTGGGTGCTAATTGGGGGGGATCACTGTACAAATTATATAAATGTCTAACCACTATGCTATACACCTGAAACTAACATACATAATACTGAATGTCAACTGTAAAAAAAAAAAAAAAATGCTGTTCAAAAATAGTATAAAATGCATTTAGTAGGAATAAAATTTAAGTCTTTTCCACTCAAAACAAAACCAAACAACCTCCCATGTTTTCTTCTACTACTTTTGTAAATTTTTTTCAATTTAAATCATTAATCTGATTTTCTTTTGAAAAAAGCTATGAGATAATTTTTCTGCAGATTTGCCTACCCAACACCATTTATTGAATATGCCAACATTTCCCCACTGATCTGAAATGCTGCCTTTATCATATATTAATTTCCTTTCAGTATTTCGGATTATACCTATTTATATTATGCTCTCTCAGCAGTCTATTTACACATGTGCCAATGCCATGCTTTAAATTACTATGGTCTTATTATTTAATATAAGGCTAATTTTTCTTCATTTTCTTATTCAAAAATTTCCTAAATAGTCTTACTTATTTTTCATATGATTTCTAGAATCAACTTGTCCAGTTCCAAAATAAAAGGGAAAACACACAGTTTTTTTCTGGGATCGCACTAAGTGTATATGTTAATGTAAGTACTGACACTTTTATGGTGCTGAATCTTTATATTCAAGAATGTCATGGGGATGCTGGGATGGCTCAGCGGGTTGAGCATTCATCTTGAAGCCCTGGGGTCTGAGGATCGTATCCCATCCCCATCCCATGAAGACCCATATGCTGAACTGGGGTGTGCGCTGAGCTCAGTTCTTGCTGGTATGAGCTGGAGGCCCTGGCCCGGTTCCTGCCCTGGTTCCTGCCCTGCACAGCCCTGTACCCACCTGTGGAGTGAAACTATATTGAAAACCAAAATGACGTACAACTATGAACACTGCTCTGAGCCGTCCCCCTTCTGTCAAAAACAATAAAAATAAATCTTTAAAAAAGGAAAAAATGTGGTGTGGCTTTCCATTTGGTGACTTCTTTTATACCCTTTACAGCATTTTAAAGTTCCCTTCATTTAGATTTTGGACTGTCATATGCTTATTTCTGAGAAATGTATGCTTTTGTTACTATTATAAATGGGCCCTTTTCTTCTATCAAATATTTGAAGTAACTGTGTTTTGGTTGAATTGTTTTAATAAACACATCATTTTCAAAACAAAAGATTATAATATATAATATTATTAATCTATAAATGCAGATTGGTTTAAGATTTAGAATTAAATAATCAGACTAGTGTCATATACCAGACAATCATTAATAGAGGAGATGAAATCTTAGGTGTAGAGTTCCATTAACCACTACAAGAATATTTTAGGTAAGAATAGAAAATAAATTAATTGGATAGACATAAATCAAGAAAAAAGGACCAGGGATGCCAGGTTGGCTCAGCAGGTTGAGCACTTGTCTTACAGTCCCAGGGTCCAAGGATCAAGTCCCAGGCCTGGCCTGTACGGACCCATTTGCTGTACTGGGGTGTGCCCCCAGTTTGGTTCTCATCGGGGCAGGAGCTGAATGTGGGAGGCCCCCAATTCAGCTCCTGCCCCAGGCATGCTTCCCATGGGGGAGGCCCCCAGCTCACAGGGGCGTGCCTCTCATGCAGGAGGCCCACAGCCAGTTCCTGTGCTGCCCAGCTCCATACCCACCTGTGGAATGAAACTATGTAGAAAACTGATGACGTGTAACTATGGAGACTGCTCTGGGCCCTCCCCCTTCTCTCTCTCTGTTTCCCTCTCTCAAAAACAATAAAAATATTACCAACCAATGTCACCCCATTAAATTTAACAATATAAAAAAAAAACAAAAAACACAATAAAAATAAATCTTCACAAAAAAAAAAAGGAAAAAGGACCAGACTTAAATACTATTAAAGCCAATTTTTTTTTTTAAAGATATATTTTATTGTTTGAGAGAAGGTACGAGTGAGTGAGTGCAAAGGGGGCAGGGCCCAGAGCAGTCTCCATAGCTGTATAACATTAGTTGTGACATAGTTTCATTCCACACAGGTGGATGTGGGGCCACACGGGGCAGGAACCAAATGAGGGGTCTCCCTCGTGGGAGAACCTCCACTGCCATCCCAGTGGTTACCAGGTTGGTTACCAGTTGCACCACAGTTCAGCATATAAATTTGCATGGGCCAGGGCCGCAATTCAATCCCCGGATCTTGCGGTTGCAAGGCAAGTGCTCAACCTGTTGAGCTATACCAGCATCCCCACGTCATAAATGCTTTGATCCATATGACATGTATAAACATCTCTGAAGAATGACAATCTATAAATGTTTTTGTTTTTTTTTTTTGTTTGTTTGTTTTTGTTTTTTTTTTATCTTTTCACATTTATAGAGAGAAATTATCTTTTTGTCTTCAGTGCATAGTTATTTCTATTTTACTTTTTGACAGATAGAGAGAGAGATAGAGACAGAGACAGTTAGAGAACCAAACTGTGGGAACTCCCCAGTTCAGCATGTGGGTCCTGCCTGGGCCGGAGCCGGGATTCGATCCTCGGTCCTCATG
>PVKE010022358.1:0-25655 GCA_004027555.1 Craseonycteris thonglongyai | reverse complement strand
TATAAGTGTATCGGAATTCTTGATGAAACAGGTAAATCGGGTCTGACCAAGAGCTCTGTTGTGAGTGATCCATAATATGGCAAAATGCAGCAAATGTAGCCAGTCTTCGAGTCAGCTAGAGTATAAACTCTGATACCCCATTGTGTCGGTTTCTTAGGATTGTATGTTATGATTTGACACTTCAAATCAGCCGGGTGCCACAGCGACGCCGCTCGAGTTGCTGCTTCAAATCAGCCGGTCGCAGCAGCGCGGCTCGCGTTATAAGAGCTACAATCGCTTCAAAGTCCATGGTACATGGAATTCCACCCCAGACATTGCGAGCGATCGACGATCGACCAAAATTGGCCTTGCGATCGACCGGTGGATCGCGATCGACTTGTTGGCCACCCCTGCACTATGACTTCAATATGTTTTCTAAAACATTCTCTTTATCTTCTGTTCCTAAATAACATCTCATTTGCATTGGAGACACTATCATATGGGGTCTGCTATGACACTAGACCTGGAGCTGGAGTATGGCAATGCCTTAAATCTCTTTGTAGCTTTTGAATTATCTTTTCATTTTCTTAATGTGCCCATAAGTTTTAATCTCACATAAAAAACTAAACTATCTACTTCCCCCTCCCTAAATCTCCCCAACTGTCTTCCCGAATGGCAGTACTACTTTGCATTCTCACTAGCACGACATAAGGGTTTTTGTTGCTTCACATCCACACCAGCATCTGGTATTGTCAGTGTTCCAGATTTTGGCCATTCTGATAGGCATGTAGTACTATCTCACTATTGTCTGACTTTACGTTTCCCTGATGACACATGATTCGAAGCAGATCTTCATGTGTTTGTTGGCCACCTGCATATCTCATGGTGAGGTGTCTGTTAAAGTCTTTGGCCCTTTATTTGGGTTGTGATTTTCTTATTGATATTTAAGAGTTCTTTTTATGTTTTGGATGACAGTCTTTATTATCAAATGTTTCTTTGCAAATATTTTCTTTCAGTCTTCAGCTTGTCTCCTCATTTTCTTGACATCTCTTTCAGAGCAGTTATATATTTTAATAAAGTTCAGTTTAGCAATTATTTCTTTCATGGATTGTGGTGGTGGTGTTGTATCTAAGAAGTCATCCACCATATCCAAGGTCATGCAGATTTTCTCCTGTCATCTTCTCGGGGGTTTCAAGTTTGCATTTTACATTTAGGTCTATGATTTATGTTGAGTTAATTTTTATGAAGGGTATAAGGTCCACATCTAGAGTCATTTTTCTTTCACATGTGCACGTCCAGTTGTTCCAGCACCATATGTTTAAAAGACTATTTTTTTCTCCATTGTTTTTGTCCTTTTTAAAAAAAACTGGCTTCTATTTATGTGGGTCTATATCTGGACTCTCTATTCTGTTCCATTATTCTGTCTGTTCTTTCACCAATATCATACTGTCTTTATCACCACACCTTTGTAGTAAGTCTTGAAATCAAGTAGCATCACTCTTGCACCTTTATTATTCTCCTTCCATATTGTGTTGGCTATGATGAGTTCTTTGCCTCTCCATACAAACTTTAGAATGCATTTATCAATATCTATAAGATAATTATCCAGGGTTATGATTGGGATTGAATCAAATCTGTAGATCAAGTGGAGAAGAATTTACATCTTGTCAATACTGAGTCTTTCTCCCCATAAACATGGACATCCATTCCCTTTTATGCTTTCCCTTTTGATCACAATGCTTTGGTCCCATAGACTTACTTGGTTGTTGACTATATCAGGAGTGTGCCTACCACTGGCTCTTAATCCTTGCTGTTCTATCTTCCTGGAAACCTCTTCCGCATATTCACATAGATAGCTACCTCACCTCCTTCAAGTCTTTGATCACAAGTCATTTTCTCAGTGAGGCCTTTCTTAAAATCCTGCAGTACTTTGTGTTTAATGCAAAATAACAAACAAAAAAAAACAACAACAAAAAAACCCACTACGAACTGATTTAAATATTTAAACAAAATACACTTAATACATAAAAATAAGTTTAGAAAATTTTTTTTGAGAAACTAAGGACATATGCTATAAACAATGTTTCTGGAAATGACCCCTAGAATTCAGCTTCTACTACCACTCCCTATAGACATGGATTAAATTGATGATTAAGTCTAGAACTTTGTAACTATATTTTCCATCCAAAATTTTTTTAAAAAACTACAGAGAAATGTCCTTGACCTCATGTTCCCCTTACAAAACTCACTCAGTATATCAAATTGGTAAATTCATTTTTGTACCCAGACTCTTACGTTTAAGTACGTTTAGAAATATAGTTTTTATCTTTTTAGACACTTGTATAGAGAGGTAGAAAAAGAGATAAATATGGATGCTTTATGACAGTAGATGTAAGATAGCACAACATATTTTTTTAAATGTCATGTCCCACCAACACCACTGTCAATTATATTCTTTTCTCTATAATTTTCAAAAACACTGCTTTATCTCATACAATGCATATTATATTAATTAATTTTATCTATTCTCTGGTTTTATCCATTGAGATTTTTGTCTGTTTGTGTTTTATTTGTGATCCAAGACATTAAATAACATCAAATAATATGTGTAAGAAATATTTGTTGAATGAACATGTGTATGTTCCATATCTAAAGACCATTTTATTTCCACCATAATATTCTGATTACCTTGTCAGAAGTCAATGCTCTTAATAATATTAAACTCATAACAGGTTGCTCAGTAAACATGAGATAAATCTATCTGTATATATATAACAAATTCCTTATGTAGATGCAATTCTATATTTATTAAGAAATAATATTTATATCAATTTTGTTTTTCCTTTTCTTATATTCAATTACTAAAGGAGAATTCACTACACATTTCCATAGGTATTCATTCAACTTATCCTCAGCTGGACAACTCCTTTCCTGGCAACATATCACCATAATTATTCATTCATTAATCTTCACAAAAAGTCCAATTTAACTCCTCCTCTGACTCTCTTAAAATTTGTCATTAACATCTAAGTCTTTTGATACACAATCTCAGAAGATACGTAGAACAGTCTGCCAACACCCTAAGATGATACAGCTTTGTTTGTTAACAGATACAAGCCAAAGATATTAAGCCTAGTGTCAATGTGTGTGATGTGGTATTGTGTATATTGTGGCTGAGTCCAAATTCAGCAGGAAAGAGTGTATTTGTGTTAACAATATTTGCAAGGATACAGGAAAGAGGAGTGGTGATCATTATTTTTATCAGCTTTATATTATATTTTCTCAAAACATTACCACACAGGAATAGCCAGGATTGTATGGATGAAATGTAAATACCCCAAATCTATTTTAAGCTAAAAGTCAAGCAGCTTAAGAAAGTTTCCAACTTGTTTGGAACTAAAAAGATGGAAAGAAAAACAATACATGGAATGAAATAATTCGAAAGGAAAATGCACGTGAATTAAAGCATTTTGGTGAATTAAAATATTTTGCTGAATTTTAGTTCTTAACCAGGAAATTCTCTTAGATGAGTTTTTATAATTAAGTGAATATGCACTCTCTACATACTTTTAAAATTTGATTTTCTGTTAGGTGAGATGATTCTCACGTTCTAGTTAAGGCAATGCAGACCAATGTAGCATAAGGTGTATTTTGTAGGTATCTACATATACGTTCTTGACCCATAATGTATTGCAATTGACACAATCACCACTACGTCTTAACTTCTATATAATAAATACTTTCTTGTTTGTTAATTGAAATATTTAAAATTGTAAATACTTATAAAGAGAATATCCTTTATTTTATATATTCAATTTGTTTCGATATACTTTGATGCAATTTCTATATCCTTCATTCCTTTCAAATGTCCTCTCAAATAATTTTATTTAAAGCAGTGTGATTTTGATTAAAATTTTTTTCTGAGAACTTCACTGTTTTCTTTATAACAGTTTAAAATATTTATGATGTATAAGCTCAGTCTCAAATAATTGGAAAGACAACCACCAATTTTATTTTTTACTTGGTAAAAATAGAGAATAAATATAAAATTTTAATGTTCCTTCTAACTTCACCAATTGTACATGCACGCACTACCTCTGATATAAATTAGCTTAAATAAGATGTTTTCAAAGAAATTATTCATATAGTCTTATGACCAACCCCATAGCAACATGAGCCTGGAAAAAACTATGTTTTTCTTCTTTTTAAGAAAAGGAGACTGCATAATGCTTGCTGTAAGAAGCAGACATCACTATTGAGGGTCCTGGAGTGTCTGTACATTCCTGCTAGGTCTAGATTGAAGATACCTCAACAGAAAAAAAAATCCAAATAAAAAATAGACGAAGAAACTGAATGGACATTTTTCCAAAGAAGACATTCAAAAGGCTGACAGATATGTAATAAAGTGCTTCATATTACTAAGATTAGGAAAACACAAATTGAAACCACAGTGAGTTATCACCTCACAGTTATAGGATATAGCTTTTATCAAATACAAATAAAATAATTTAAAAAAATTAATAATATTGGTGAGGTTGTGGAGAAAAGAGAACACTTGTGTACTATTGGTAGGAATGCAAATTGGTACAGTTACTATGGACAACAGTATGAAAGCTCCTCAAAAAAATTAAAAATAAAATTACCATATGATCTAACAATCCCACTTCTAGGCATATATTTTAAAGAACTGAAATTAGGATTTAGAAGCGATACTTGTACTCCCATGTTTATTGTAGCATTATTTATAATGACCTAGATATGGAAGCAACATAAACTGTTCACTGACAGATGAATGAATTTAAAAAATGAGATATGTGCATAAAATGGAATATTATTCAGTGTTATGAATAAATCCTGTTATTTGTGACAATCTGAATGAACATGGAGGATACCATGTAAAATGAGCCAGTCTCTAAAGCCATGATACCACTTTATGAGGAATTTAAAATAATCTCATAAAGGCAGAGAACAGAGTGGTGGTTACCAAAGGCTGGAGGGAGTAGAAAACAGAGAGATATTAGTCAAAGGGTACAAAGTTTTTGTTATACAGGATGAATAAATCCTAAAGAGCTACTGTATAACATAGTGCCTACTGAAAAGGCTGTAGTGTATATTTAAAAACTTTCTAAGAGGCTAGATTTTATATTATGTGCTTTTTTTAAAACAAAATAATAACAATAATAATATGTAAATAATTATGAGGATGAGAGGAATCATTTGGAGGTAATAGGTTTATGACATAGATACTTTCATGGGTGTATACATGGGATATCTGGAAAGTATCCAGACATGTAACTATTCTTGTTATACTGACAATGGCTGGATTTTTTTCTGGATAGCCCTCATACTTATCTCCAACTTCGTCACGTTGTATATGTCAATTATGTAGAACAACATAAACAAAAAAACAACAACAAAACAAATATCAGTCTTGAGGCTCATGAAATGCCTCATGTACAGACCAGTTAAACCTTGAAATCAAGATTTAGTGTTTCTTTCAGGTTTCACTGATAATAGATCCCAGCTATTAATATTAGCTTTCCTTATAATATTATATTGAGAAATGATAAGTAGCATTCATTTGCTTTTCAAAACCAGAAAAATACTTTATTATTATTCAACTGAATCTTTCTCTCCATCTTCATGTTTCTTAAAAAGAACTAAAAGTTTAATTCCTCACTGTCAGCAGTCTTGAAAATTATGTTTAATTTCTATGACATTTAAAATTTTAATTTCAAGATTTAAAATTATATTAAAATTTATTATTTATGCATATGAATATACTTCATAGTATTTTTGTTCAGTTTTCTTTTTCTTCTCTAACCTTCAATTTTTTGCTTTCCTAATATCATCTTGGATGACCTAACCAACATAGAAGGTCAAGAGACAAATATAGTGTATATAGATTAGAAAGAAGAAACAAAATCTCAGTAATTTGTTAATACTATGGTTACTATTTAAAAAAAAAAAATCAGCACCAAAGTTAGCATCACTTAAGCCTAGATACCAATCACAATAGCAAGTATAAATATATGATGCTGGAAAATAAATATGATAGCATGTTTAAAACAGTGGTAAGGAAATTATAAACTTCTAAAAGACTTAAAAATGTCTTGTGTAAAGGTAGAAATATATAATGTTCAACAACAGAAATATTTAACATAAGAATGTATTAATTTTCCCCAACTTAACTACAGCTTGAGAAAATTTCAATTAAATATCCCAACATTTTTCATAATGAAAATTTACAAAATGTATTTTAAAAAGTAAAAAATAACCAAGGCAAAAGTGAAAAAGAAGAAGTAAAAATTTTTCATTAAATAATAAACAAACTTATTAAAAAGGTTTAATAATTAATACAAATGTCATTCGACCAAAAAGTTTAAAAGCCTAAAAAAAATAATAGATTCAATTTTGTTAAAATTAAGCACTTCTATTCCCCCAAAATACCCAGAGGAGACATGTTTAAAACACATAATAAAAGAATACCAATATCCATGATGTCCATAATCTAAAAATAATCACTATAAATTTTTTTTTAATATAAAGAACACTATAGAAAAAAAGGACAAAAATAATTTCAGTATTACTAGTGAAATTGAATTATGTGCATCATATAACTGCCATTAATTTCAATTTTGAATGTATACCACAGGGAAAGTCTTGCCTATATGCTTCAGGAGAATGAGAAAGAACAAGAGTAGCATTGTTTAAATAATGTCTATAATAAACCACAGATAGGATAAAGGATAAATAATGGATTACTATAAAGCAGTAAAAATTAATAAGTAGGAACTAGAATTTTTGTTTGTTTGTTTGTTTGTTTGTTTTCCCACACCATAAAGCAAGTGTCCAACACCAACTTAGTATCCTAAAATTCCACTCTGTTCTGACACTATTTGCTTGGAGGTAACACCAGATCCCACAAGTGGAGGGTGTAGTCTCACAAGACTGCTCAAATGTCGGCTTCAGGTTATTACCTGTGTTTCGGCCAACTGGTTATGAATTGAAGGTTCCCAAAACACTTCCTAGAGTTTCATTAATTTGCTAACACAGCTCACAGAACTCAGAAAACCAGTTACTGACTAGATTACCCTTTTATTCCAAAGGATATTAAAAAATATACATGAAAAGCCAGAAAAGAAAATATACAGGGTGAGGTCCTGAAGGCAGAAGCTTCTGTCCCTGAGGACTCTGGGGCTGGCACACAGATGATTTTTGGTTCACCAAACTGGAAGATCTCCCAACCTCCTCCTTTTCGGTTTTTACCTCCCAGATTGTGGCTACCTATGGGAGCAGTTATGGAATTGGGATGCGTTCAGAGGGTTCTTCAAAGACACTAGAAATACTCTATCTTAAATGGGGAGGTTGGTGCATAGATCTTATTTTTATTGCTATTCTAAACTGTACATAATTTATATATATATATATATGCACACACACACATATATATATAAACATCAAGTACATATATAAAATGAACATATTTATAGAACATATAGGCATAAATATACAAATGTGCATACACCTGTATATGCATGCATATATATATATATATATATATATGTGTGTGTGTGTGTGTGTGTGTGTATGTGTGTACATATATATAGTACAGTATGCATTGTATTTTTAAAATAAAAAAAAATAGTCAGCCAAAAAAAATGTTTTTACTTTATTTGAAACTGACAAATGTCTAATATTAATCCCATAAGGAGTTTCATAAATGGAGATACAAATTATTCACCTTTTGAAGTCAGTAGGGTTGCCCAACTGCTATCTTCCTTGGGTACTCTTTCCTTTTTTGAAGGATCATGTACAGGGCAGAATGATGAATAGACAGGTAAGCGTTGGTAAAGGAGGACTCATTTTCCCTGCACAGACAGTGCTGTGTATTTCAGAGAGCATGGATTTAAAAATCATACTGATCTGAATTTTCATCCTGGCTCATACTCTTGAACATTTCACTTAAGTTTGTAGTATGTTTCTTCATCTTTAAAAGAAGAATACATGATATTATAAAGTTTTTTTGAGAATTAACTATAACTACCATCATGCTTTTGACAAGCTAGAGTCTCAAAGAATGTTACTTCTATCTCCTTTCTCAATAATCTGTGACAACAACAATAACAACAGAAGTAGAGTAATATTTCCAGCTCAATTTGAAAGTATATCTCATGAGAACTTACTCAAGGAGATTTTCAAAGAGGCTTCGTAATAAGATGTTCCTGAAACTAGTGGTCACTGAGAAAGGTAGCAAAGACTACTCATTTTACAGAGATTTGAAAATAAATTTTTTATTTGTATTGTTTCCCTTCTAAGGTTTGATTTGTTATGAACACTCTGTCAATAGGAAGTTCAATTTTGTGTGAGTAAATAGCCAAGCTCAGCATGTCTCTACATAATAATGCAATAAAAGATATTGAGAGAAAACAAAACAAAACAAAACAAAACATTTTCTTTCTTACATCATGTCCTAGAATAACCCACCTGAAAAGTATATTTCTAAAAATAGACTAAAGCAGTCTGAATTGGACAGTCAGATGTCCAAAGAAATGCAAATGGTCCCCAAATGATTAAGTAACTAAGTTTTTGTAAACCTAAATTTTGTAAGATAAATTTGCTTTGTAAAACATGGAATTGAGACTCAGTTTAGTTTTCTGAACAGGATACTAACAGGACACTAACATGGAAGAACCCAAATAGATACACAAATAGCCTGAGACTGACAACTTAAGGATACACAGGAAGTTCAGACTCGTTTTGCAAAACATGGTGAAGCACAAAATTTCATCAGTAGAACAAAATAGCTCACAAGAATTCCAAATTGTTTTTCCTTCAGCCCCTATTTTCTAATTGTGGATAGGATGCTCATTCCCTAGATACTCACTTATTCCTGGACCTTGGCACTGGTTCCTCTCCATCACGTCATTTTTAAACCACCAATAGGAGTGACCTGCTTTCCGATGGGCAATATTACTAATGAGCTACACTGTTGCTTTGCTCTGCACTTGACCTCAGAAATCTGCTTTATTTGAAGTAGGAGATTTCAACCAGAGTCAGATGACACTTTTCCATTCCTATTATTTTGGTGCTTGCCCATTTGGAGGTTGTTTTTCTTTAAGAATTTCTGGTCTTTAAGTTCTGTGAAAGCTGGCCTGTCCCTGTTCCTAATTTTCAATCTTATTCCACCTCCGATTGGTTTACCTCCTATTACAGTAGACTCAGTTAACAGGCATCCATGGGGCTTCGTAGATGTTGGATAAATGTAAGTAGACTCTCCATTACCTGGCACCCATGCTAGATAAATGTAGTATTATTTTTTCGATGTTTTTGCCAGTTGCTTGAGAGTGCTGGTTCCTTAAGTTGCAGTTAATAGAGAGTCTACTGTATTTCTTTTAGCCCTTGAGTATTATCAATCAGGATAACACTGAAAACCTCAAGAAAATAAGATTAAAAACTCACTCTTCAGCTGAAATTATTGATATAACTTTAAATTCAGTGGTACTAGTAGTAACAATATTCAAAGAAATGAAAAATGACTTTGCTCATGATCTAAAGGTACATTTTGCTAAATTCTACAAACATTAGGTAGTTGGGACAAACAAATTAGCAATGCTTAAATGACAGGAAACATGAGTTCCCAGAAATACTTATTTTTCTCATATTGAAAATTTTAATTTACCAATGGGTAAATAATCATATATTAGCTGGTTCTGGTTTTGTTTTACCTAGAAGAACAATTGAGAAAAGTGCTAAAAAGAAAAAACAGAAACTGTGACAGATTCTAGTTTTCAAACTCAAATGCCTATACCAGGAAGTGCTGGAGACTATGAAATCTGAGGGAGTTTTGCTATATGAAACCAACCTCCCTCTAAAGAAAAAAGTGAGGGTATAAACATGGGATTTGGGGAATTGAAGAACAAAAGCTGTAGGATCCTTTATCATTTGGCTCTTCGATAGTGTCAGCACTGTGAAAGAGAATATGTCCCATTTGCCCCAAGCAAAATGGGAACAAAGATGAATGTGGAATCTGACGCCACTCCAGACACTTCTAGACCATTATAATAGGAACTGAAAATATCTCAAAATCATCCCCTGCATTACAAATACTGCAGCCTCCAGCAAGAGACTATTTCAGCTGTTTTAAAGACATGAATATAGAGTAGTAGGGAAGGTAACAAACAAGAATAGATGGAAAATTCATTAACTACACTGATCTTGCACTATATAATACAAGATGATTCCAAATATGTTTGAAATAAATATAAAGTAGAGCTTTTGTTTTTTACCTTCTTAGCTTTTTGGGTACCACCTTTTTATGATTTATGCAAGAATGGAAATTAATAAAATTAAATATATGTGTCCTGTGGAAATCTGTGACTTCTTATGATGAGTCTTGATATGACATTTTATCAATTTCAAAAATAATAAACTGTTATATATCTAAAGAATTGTGGTAGGTGGAATAATGTCCTTCTAAAGATGGCTACATTCTAATTGTTGGAACCTATAAATAACTTATATTACATAGCAAAGGGGAATGATATTTGCAAATAAAATTAATTTGCTTATCAGCTAATCTTAAAATTGGGAGATTATCCTGGATTATGCAACTGGTCCCAATATAGTCCAAGGATGCTTAAAAGTGGCAAAGGCAGATAGAAGAGGAGGTCAGAGAGATATGAAGACAGACTCATGGAAATGCTGGGATTGCTCAGTGGGTTGAGCACTTGCCTTGCAGCCCCGGGGTCCAGGGTTCGAGTTCCACCTCAGGCCTGTGCAGACACACACACTGAGCTGAGATGTGCTTCCCACGTGGGAGACCCAGATTTGGTTCCCACCCTGCTCGGCCCTGCACACACCTGTGTGAAATGAAACTATGTCAAAAACTAATGACCCACAACTGTGGAGACTGCTTTGGGCCCTATCCCTTCTCTCTCTGTCTCTGTAAAAAACAATAAAATAAATCTTAAAGGACTCACCCTGCTGTTGCGGGCTTCAAAGACAGAGGAAGGAGGCCATGAGCCAAGTACTGAGGTAGCCTCTGGAAGTTGGAAAAGACAAATAAGTTCTCTGTTTCCTCCAGAAAGAACTCAGCTCTGCTGGCATCATGACTTTAACCCAGCGAATCTTATGCCAGACTTCTGACTTACAATGATCCAAAACAATAAATTTGTGTTATTTTAAGACACCAAGTTTATGGCGATTTGTTATAGCAAAAGAAAAATGATGCTGGACAGGGAACCCATACGTGTTGTATTTTACTGTCACATATTTGTCTATAAAGAATAAATTAGGTTGCATCAAAACCTAAATCAAAAATGAACCCAGGGTACACTGGGGTAACATTTATTTAATAAAAGTACCTCTTTTAGATATTCATCTATTATTTGACAATTAGTCAATCTGTCAGTCAGAAACTCAGTCTGCAACCACTGTGCACCAATAAGCAAGGAAGTCATTGAGTACAGAAATTAAAAATAAATGCACCATACTTACCTTCTTTGATGTTAGAGTTTTGAGTTTCAACTATTAAGAAAACTGCTATCACAAATATACCCCAAAGTATCACAGACTTAAACATATCACAGTTAAGGTCATATGCCTGCAAATCAAGTGCATGGTGGATAGCTCTATCTATTTCCCTCCAAGCTGACATTCAACGATCCAGGCCCCTTCCATTTGGTGGCTCCTTCTTCAGTGAGTTTTCAGTTCCAGCTACTGGTGGGGATACAAAGGAGGAAAGTGACACAATTCTGGACATATTCCATTGGCAAAGGTGCAGTAATTTGACCACAACTAACTACCAGGAAGGTTAGGGGAAAATATTATCCCATTGACCAAGGAAGAGAAAACAGGATTGGACATCATGTTGCTGGTATCAGCTACAGTCTTCTTTTATGGGATAAATTTTCTCTTCTCACACATGAAATATAGGTACATCCTATCTAGAAGTGGGCAAAACCAGTCTTTGCATTTCCTGCAAACAACTCAAATTTAGGACCAGTAGTAAAGTTCAGTTTTCTCTATCTTAATCAATAATTCTAAAGTAAAAAACAAAATTAATTACTATATCTTTTTCCCAAATAGTGGAAAAGGTGCCATATAATTGCAATCAATACTTACATTTAGATAGAAAAGAAAGACAATCATGTTTACCCATTACTATTTAAAATCCTTGACACATTTTATTATGAGGAAATTATAGATCAAACACCAGATTTAAAAAATATTAACCTGTAAGATGAAGTTAAATATCACAGCTACCATGCAGTTAAACATTGTTATAGAAGTTTTAAAATTTTCCATATGGACAGAAAAAAATCAGATTTTTTCTTTTCTATTCATTTTAATTAGTTTTGTGGTACTACAGGATGATAGTATAAGATCAATAATGTCCACATCACATTAATATCATATAGAAAACTTGATATTACTATGGGTAGTATATCAATTCTAATATGAAATTAGTCTGGATAGCTAGAGGATCAATGTAAATTCATTAATTAGATAATGTTAATATTATCTAATTAATAATATATATATTTTTAAAGGATAGCCTGATTCTAGTCTTTCAGAATGAAGGGCGCATATAAAATCAAAATTTTAGTCAATTCAATGTAGATATTAAGTTTTGCCAATGTATCTCTTGCTTTAAAAATCTTGTATAGTTCAGAATATTTATATTATGATTATATTACTATAATGTTTTCACTCATAATATATTAATATTTGATAGTGTCCTATGTTTGTTTCTACTTATTTATATATTTAATATCCCTGTTATATTTTGTACTTAACCTTCTTTTCTGTGTAAGTTAAATGGGGAGATGTACTATTCACAGAAGCAAATGAGGTTGTGAAAGTGTTTTTGAAGAGAGATGCAAGCTGCATGAATTGGCTTTTAATCCCTTTAAGCCCCAAGATTGAATACTTATAGGTATCACAGGACAGATTTAAATTCAAATTTCTTTGTCTTCAATGCATATGATGTTATTTTAATTAATCCAAACTGCCTATTGAAAATCTTTAAACACTGGTTCTTTGAGAATGAAAATCTAACACCTCTTGAAGACCAATATTTGCAGATACTTGTTTATATTTATAAATTAATATTCTTCACAAAACTTCCAATTAGGGTACCTCTGTTAATAACTCTTCAATCATACTTAAGATTAACTGTAAACCCTGATTGGGTACTAGCCTCACTAACCTTTCTTTTTTTGTTCCTCTGCCATAGCAAGTACATTTCTGATTCAAAATTCTTATACTCTGCTCCCTCCATCCTGAAGGCTCATTTCCCAACATTTTATGTGGCAACTTGGTATGTGTTTTCCCAATCTTAGTCAATTTCTCTTTGAAGAGACTTGACCTAACTACTCTGCCTGCCACTCTTTTCCTCTTTTCATATTTTATTTAGCATAAGGAAAAAATTATCTATCAATCATATATCAATCTTTCAATTTACCTACCAACTTATAAACCATGAGGGGAAATCTTTATTTCTTTCACCTATATATCCCAAGCATCTAGAACAGTCAATGCATGTGTTTATTTAATGAAGCACATGTGTACAGTTGAAGCAACAAAAATTGTGATAAAGCTCAGAAGTTCATAGAGTAAATAACATGATTGTTTTTTAATACCATATGACTCAAAATTCTTCCTCACTTGTTAATTCATTGACTTCCTAGAGGATTATTTTCAGAACATTTTGCCTTTAACTAAAAGGAATTTCCTATGAATAGAGGAAGGAATGTTTTCCACACTGATGGGGCTAGTGTTATAAACACTTAGTCACACCAATGGTATTATTTTGTTAGAGGATTTATGTTTGATTCCAAAAAAGTATAATGAGAAAGGTTTCTTTAAAATTTCATACAAGACACCTGTTAAAAAGGAGTCATTCAGTAGAGTCAGTTACTCCGAATAAACCTTTCCTATTAGTAATGTGGTGGATAAATGGTAGCAAACATCAAAGGGATTTGAAAATGTAACAGTTTCATATATTCTTATGATGGAAAGGCTCATTCTGTGGTTTTATTTTTGTATCCCCTCTTGTTCTTACTATTTCTATCATTTAAACTTCAAAAGTTCTTATGGTATAGTGCCTCAGGATATAATTTTTGAGTTTATAAATAAATGATGCCCAGCCTAAAGTAATAAACTATTGGGTAAAGGAAAAGAAATATGATAGAGCATTTGACTCTTTAAAATCCTGGCAGCAAAGAAAATATATGTTGGTAAGAAAAATTAGTCTTAAAGAACATATAATTGCTCCAGAATAAAACATGACATTAAAAAATATTTTTGTTATTAAAATTATACTATATTTTGTCAAATAAAGGGCTATATATCAAAATAAATACTTTTGGCCAGTACTTTGCAAATGCAAAATGCAATAATGGAAAAACTATAACAAATAATGCAAAATCAATATATAACAGAAAATGTAAATTAGGAGCTAAATAACAATGAAAACTTCAGCAATATGATACTTGTTTGGCAATAGGCAGCCTCTGCCATCACTGTAGCTTTTAAAAAGTATATCACAATGAAGATTTAGAATGGGTTAGTGGGCTTTACTTCGATGTCTCAGATGTCATTAAGTATAAACATATAAATCCTAAAAATTACATGGTCAGATCATAAAGATACAAAAAAGAATATTCCTTTTTGTATGGGTTCTATTTAAAGACAGTAAAATGGTCTGTTAAAATTTCTTAGATCATACAGAGGGGGCATCAAATATATGGTGATGGACAGATGGGTCGTGAGCACATAATGCAATATATAGACGATGTGATGTACAGTTGTACACCTGGAACCAATGTAATTTTTATCAACCAATGTCATCCCAATAAATTTAGGAATTAATAAAAAAAATCAAAGTTTTGATGAACCTATATCTCATATTGTGAGACATCTTAAACTTAAAGGATACATATTAAAAATAATCTACTTGTATGAGTTCACCAATATGGCTATAATGTATTTTAAAATGTAATAGGACATATTTTTACACTAAGATGTTAAGATGAATAAATTTACTTGAACTTAGGTTAAGTGCTGTCAGATGACTGGAGTACTTCTGTATTCTATGAACAATTTGCTCCATAGTTGTCTGCTTTCTTTTCATAGTAGCATTATCAATACAGATCAGGTAATTTTTCAAACTTAATTCTTCTTCCATGTATAATTTTTTTTAATTGGAAAACAAGCTAATCAGATTTATCATAATTCTGTGAAAGACAGATGAATCCTTGGAGGAAGGTTTTATAAGGTCTCCTAATATCTAAAAGGTACAGGATATGAGACAGATAGTCCTGCTGTTTACAAGCTCTTCTCGTCTAAGTATCTATGATTCTAGGTCACAGTTCTGAGCATTGTAGAAGTCTGAAAGAGTTAAAATTTTATTATTTGGTATGATCTTTTTCCGTACACAGAAGTAAGCTTTGAGGGGAAGCCAGAATGGCTCAGTGGGTTAAGTGCTCACTTTGCAGCCCCGGGGTCCCAGGATCAAATCCTGGCCCCGGCCCGGGCGGACCAATATGCTGAACTGGGGAGTTCCCCCAGTTCAGTTCAGTTCTCACTGGGGTGAGACACTGGCCCAGTTCAGTTCTCACTGGGGTGAGACACTGGCCCAGTTCAGTTCTCACTGGGGTGAGACACTGGCCCAGTTCCTGCCCTGTGCAGCCCCACTCCCACCTGTGGAATGAAACTATATGGAAAAACCAATGATGTGCAACTATGGAGACTGTTCTGGGCCCTCCCCCTTCTCTCTGTCTCTGACAAAAACAATAAAAATAAATCTTTAAAATAAAGTAAGCATTGACACATTTACATTTGTCTCATTCTATACATTTATGTAGTCCATTAAACAATTAACATTTCTGGGGTTGACATCGGTTATGTATTATTACTATCATAATTACTATTAAAGTATAACATTGTGGCACATACTTTACTTCTAAAATAAATACATAAAAGTAAGAATGTTAGCCATTACTGCAAAGTCACAAGACTAGAAAATCTAGTACTCATTCTTTCTTAACTAAACAATGAAAATAAATTCTTCTATTCCTGAGCTAAGAGGCTGTGTCCTTAATGTTTCTAAGTCCATTCCCTAACACGTAGTATCTACTCAGTAAGAGCATATTGAGCTCTTGTAGGGTAAACTTTTAAACCCAGGCTTTCTTTAGAGTTGGAAATTCTGAGAATTTCTCTCCGCTTTAGTTATTGTAACTATAAATTGGGAAAATTTGTACAGGATGTTGGCAGAGTACTGCCTGTGATGTGCTTAACATGACACCCGGAGTTGAGTTCCATAGCAGTGAGTGAGTGGAAGTGGCTTCCAAAGGACACACAAGTATAAAGGAGAAATCCATGACAGAAGAATCATTCTACTCATGGCTTTCTCATCCTCCTTTGTACTTTTATCAGATATTGGATTGTCTCATATAAGTAGCATGAATACATAATTAAAAATAGAATCAAACAAATTGTGTACTGATTACCTGGACTCTTTTTATTTGGAAAGAGCAAGTGGTTTTATTTCTTGCTCCACTTCTGTCTACATCAACCTTGGAAATTATTAGCTAAAATGTTTATCAGCTTTATTGAAACTAGGCAGTACAATAGGTCATAGCAAGAACTGCTCTTACTGCCTATAAGAGGTTCAGGATTAGAACATGTTACAAAGACATGACTGGGACAAATGTAAAATAATAAGTGATAAAAGTAGTTAGGTTCAAGCATTGACTGAAACACTTTTTCTTTTTATTTGTTTTCTACAATTATAAGAGAATATCTGGTTTCTATAGCACTTATAATGTTGACTTTAGCAATTCAAAAGGTAAAATTGAAGTAAGAGAGAAATATTTTTTTCTGGATAAATACTTATGCACATGAATATCCAGTTATCTTAGTATAACATTACCCCAACATATGATTTCTATTTAAACTCAAATTACAATAGTTCTTCTTCAGTAACTTCCTTAGTACCTATCGCTGTCATATTCAGCTGAGCAATAGGAAGCAGGCTCTATTATATTAAGATCTAGAGCAGTTAGTGCATTATGAATGAGACTCATTTGTCAGAAAAAAAAGGAACTACCTTACTTCATAATTTAGAGATGCAGAATTAATGTAGAATAAAAAGATTTGAATTAAAGACCTTACTTCTATTCTAATGGATATATTTTGACATGTTAGATACAGCAAATATATTATACAAAAAAATGCATATATATAAAGGTTGCTTGAAAATATTATATGCAAGTGATATATATATAAACATACATACATATATGAAACATATGACTCGTATATATTATGTATGCATATATACACCAAATTTCCATCTATGGTGTATATTAAAGGACTTAAAGCACTCTGTGATAGGTGATAAATTTGATTTATTTTAAAATAAGTTTACTTGCAACTGTATGCAGTGTTAGGCAAAAGTGTCTTTAGCTTTTACTTTTATTGTTCCATTTATTAAGATTATATTATTTAGTAAAAAATATATACGGTAGTCATTAGCTTTTAGAATAAGTGCTCATGAAATATAGGGGGGAAAGAGTTTTAAGGTAAAGGTCAGGATATCTGGAATCAAAAACATATTTAAATATATTTTGGTATTCTAAAAAGTAGTTTCCTTAATGGACCTATGTCACAATAGATGATAGTACTTGTGTCACTTTATTTTCAAACCAATTTTTTTTTTTACTTGCAAATTTTGGTAATAGAAAAAATACTTTCAAAGGCATGTTTACAATTTGGAAGTACTACCAATACAGTAAGTAATGGTCATAAAAATAAAAATTATATTTTGGATCTGAATTATAAATCAAAATATGTAGAACTGAATTGTTTGTATTGCTAATATAAGAGGCTATGTTTGTAAGAAATTTGTTGTGGGGTTGAATGGTTCTTTCAGCTGTAAGGAAAGACGAAAGTAGGTCAGACCCCAATTCCAGTCCAAAAAATAAATGTTTCTAGATCTCCACATTTGACCTTAAAACACAGAACACCAGCTTTTCTCAAGCAAAAAGTACAGACATAGGAAATCCAATAAGTATTTCTAAATATCAACTATAACTCACTTTATGGGCTATTTACTTCACTGAGCAGAAATAAGTGATATACAAGGGCTGTCAGGAAATAATCCAGGCTTGTATCTGTTCCTGTTATATTGACAATGGCTGGATTTTTTCCCAGACAGCCCTTGTAGAACATTTTTGCAATCCAAGTCAAGGCCCTGATATGCTACTTATCCTACTTCTTTATCTCTACATCAGTATACTTTCTTGTCCCACCTACATAATTATTTTCAGATGGAAGTGGGATGTTTCAAAGGAAAGTGGAAAAGAACAGTGAAAACTACGTGTTACCTATTCCCTCTAAAGCTCCTTAGCACTTTATGTCAGCTCCCACAATTGAATAAGTGAATGACAGAAACTGGAGAAAGCACATTCTGGGAAGGATGTGGTAAGGTGCTAGGCACAGGGCTGTGTCCAGAATTTATTAGGGCTGCCCTGGAGAAGTCTGTGAAACTCTGTGGCCCAAGCAAAGCTGCTTCACAGTCCAGCTGATTTAGTTACGAAGTAGTGAGGGAGCATTTATCTCATCCTTGCATGGCGGCTCTGGCACAAGGACAATGTAAATATTTTGGAGGATCCAGAGAGAGCAATGTCAAAGCAAAAATTGTACTGGACAAAATTAAACAAGTTGTTGCAATGGGGAGAGAGAGAAGCCTCGGTTTGAACTCAACTGAAACAAGCATTGAGAGGATTTTTAAGGGCTGGAATGGGGAGGAACACAGAACATTTATGTTTGCTAACTGACATTATTAAAAGTAAAAGCAGATTGTGTGTGTGTGTGTGTGTGTGTGTGTGTGTGTGTGTGTGTGTGTGTATTTGCGGCAGAAGATAGTTTGTTTTACAATTTAGAGCAAGGTGCCCATCAAAGTTAGTTTCCTCCCCTCTCACGTAAACTGAAGAATAAAGGTGCTATCTCCTTTAATGTTTACATTACAGAGATGGATTTCAGATTCTTAAGGAAGGTATTCCTGGGTTGTAAAACTGGAAAGAGGCCTTTAAAAGATTTACGTCTTCAAGGGGCAGAGAGAAATTACAGTTACAGCTTTCTAAAGTAAATGCTCTAAGAAAAAGGCGGTCATGACCTAAAGTCAGGAAGAAACTTGTCTAGACTGTACTTACACTGAGGGGAAGGTGCAGGAAGGTTTGGTCAGTATCATTGGTATGTTCCGTGTTGTCTAAGGTTCTGCTAGTAGCTTCATTGATAGTGGCCACTTACAAGTTGCAGGCAGACCAAAAAAAGGCAAAACACAAAAAACAATAGTACGTATGTTCTGTGGGACCTCAAGCTGACAGACAAGTTTATAGGCATAGGGTGAAGCATTGTTTGGGTACTTCCGGAGGAAGGTGAGGGGAAAGAAATACAAAGAATCACCAACAATTAAATCAGACAAGAGATGTGCCAGTATAATTTGTGTTTAAAAAGAAAAAGGTTATTTTGAAGTCATAAGCTAGAGACCTGGGATGTTTAGTAAATTATACTGTTCTATGCTCTATTTTAATGTGTAAGTATTTTCAGCAAACTCACTTTTTTTTTTTGTAAAATCACGGATTTCTAGCTATTTTATGTACTATATTTATAAATAGGTTATTACTTGTCTGTAAATGTTAGTGGTACCTAAGCAAATTAGACAACTGACCTTTCTCCTTCATTTCAAGAATTGTGTTATTCTATTTGTTTTTCTTTTTTAATTTTTTCAGAGTACAACATAAATTAGAAAAAAAAATTCCCTCTTTTTGCTAGAGAAGCAAGGACCAGACCAGAATTAAGGGAAAATTGTTGATGGTTGCACAGAGAAATATGTATTTTTAAGACTACATCAAATACATCAAAATGTATTTTTAAGACTAAAGAAATATTAAATATGTTTCTTTTTCACTGTGGCAATTTTCTCTGTATTTAACATAGTCTTTAAATTTTTAAGAGATTTAAGATTCAAAGTTTCTAAACTTATTTAGCCACAATACCTGTTGTTTTTAAGGTAAAATTAATATAATATAGAACTAAGGTTATATGGCCCAAAATTAGGAAGATGACATAGTTCAAATCTCTCAGCATAATTCTGTAGAGAGAAAATTGTACAGTTTAAGTGGTGAAGTTGATAAAGCCTATATCTGGCAAATGGTTGAAATGAGCCCAGAACTACCAGCAATAAGTTTTTTTTTATCCTTCTATGTTGAAGAACCTAGTCTATATTATTAAAAGAAGCAGCTCATGTTTTGGAAAGAAGAGAAGCAAGAATCAGGGCCCAAAAAGTTCACTCATGGTCAGGTCTCAATTCCTGGACTTGTTCTTTCGCTGTTTGGGGCATCCTTAAGTCTGTTCTACATGCTGCTTATTCAAATTTCTGTAACAAGAAAATACCAAAATTTTCTGCCTCCACTGATAACGTAATTTTGCTAGTATGTGTTCCTTACATGCCCATCTTACTGTTTCTATCTCTGAACCTCTTGAATTTACATCAAATGGTTATAGATAATTTTAATCGGTATAATGCTTTCCCTTAAAATATTTATGAGGAATATCTGCTATTAGCATGATGTGTTGAGATTCAGGTAACATTCCAACCAAGTAAAATTAATTGTACATTTCACTGATTCCTTTCCCACATTTTCATATATTGGAAGTTGGAATACATCTTTTTTTTTTTTTTTTTTTTTTTTTTTTTTTTTTTTTTTTTTTTTTTTTTTTTAATATTTTTATTTATTTATTTATTTATTTTTGACAGAGAGAGAGAGAGAGAGAGAGAGAGAACTGAACCAGGGGAGCTCCCAGTTCAGCACATGGTTCTGCACGGGCCGGGGCCGGGATTCGATCCTCAGTCCCCAGTGCTGCAAAGTGAGCGCTTAACCCACTGAGCCATCCCGGCTTCCCCTGGAATACATCTTATAATTGATGGCATTATACAATTTCTTTGGCCTGGTGGCACCAAAGATATAGTTGCATTTATGAATGTATGAACATCAAATCATCTTCAGCTCAGTACTCAAATTAGATTCCAGTGCTTTAGAAAAAATCATAATGAAGTTTTTTTGTGTGTAGGTTTTGTTTGTTTTTTTAACATGCAGATAACACTGGTTATGGGGAGGTGATTAATTAGACATATTTATCAAAATGTCAGAGATGGAATCAAATAAGATTAGATCTACATAATAGCAATGCTTGCTTAAGGACACAGAACCAATGGCTACAGCCTTTTTATGGATTCTTCCAAAAAAGACTGTATCAAAGTAGTCTTGGTGGTATTCAGGATGACATTGTTTTAAAAATATGAACATAAAGGTTAAAAAAAATATTAAGAAACTTGTACTTTGAAAGTAGAAGATATTTAGGAAAACCTTAACCAATTGAATTTGCTTATATTGCCTTTTTAAGTTTGATGCAAGAGTTATGTATGCTAACCATATATGTAATTAAGTTCAAAACAGCTCTTTCAAAAAATAAAAAAAATATGTGAGATAAATATTGTCTCACCATGTAGTTGTCAAGGTCAGGATATATTTCTTTGTTCTATTGTATAGAAAATAGGATTGCCCATTAAAATTCATGATACATTAGAAATAATGAGATACACAAAAACAAAATAAAATAATGTGGTGCTTATTTTTTATAAAATATCAACACATTTTTGAAGTATTTTCTCAGTTCTTAGACTATTAATCAAAATGAGGAAATAGTAAAAATATATATTTAAAAATTTAATTTAGACTAATAGATTTTTTTCTTGTCCAGCTAACAAATAAATTAAATTCTGCATCAGTTATATTCCTAATTGATTTTCTTCAAACCTCACGAGCTTCTTATTAATTCTAAAATGTGTATGAGTGAGTAAATACTCAAAAAGAAAATTTGTATAAAGGAATAAATAAAAAAATTATGCTTAAATACATTTATTTTTAAAGGAGAGCCAGGAGAGGTGACATGCTCTACCATATTTAAAAATGTATCATACATCCAGATAAAATTAAATAACTTGATTCTGGTTATAAGTAAACACATCAACAAAGCAAAAGTTAAAATAACAGGTAATTTTTATAAATCAAAAAGAAAAATACAAATGGGAAAACACACAAAAATTATATCAGCAGAGACACAAATGGCCAATAATCATATACAAGCATATTTAAAACAAAAGTGGTTGGAAGTTTTCATCAGTCATATTGGCAAACATAAAAAAAAACACAACAAAAAAACCCAATTATGATGTCAAATGCTGACAACAATATAGAGCGATATGGGCCTTTATAGGTTGCTGTGGTAGTTGCCATTTTTACAGCTAATTTGGAGTGCCATGTATTAGTATCTATATTCGATTTCTTTGGCTGCTGTATGTAACAAATTTCCACAAACTTGGCACCTTAAAATAAATTTATTATCTGTGAGCCAGAAGTCCAAAATTAATATCACTGAGCCAAAAATCAAGGTATTGGCAGAGAAACATCTCTCTGGAGGCTCTTGGAGAGGATCTGTTTTTTGCTTCTTCCAGCTTCCTGTGGTGGCCAGTGTTTGTTGGCTTGCAGCTGTGTCTCCACTATCTTTTAGGCTAGTATCTTCAAATCTCTCTCTGATTCGTCTTCACACCCTCTGTGTTTGTGTGTAATCTCTCTTTGCCTCCCTCTTCTAAAGATATATGTGATTACATTTAGGGCCCATCAAGAAAATCCAGAATAATTTTCCCATCTCCAGATCCTTAATTAAATGGCATCTGCAAAAGCTTTTGCTTCATATAAAGTGACATTTATCGGTTCCAGCTAATAGGAACTCCATTCACTCAATTTACGAGTCTAGAGTCCTTGTAATCATCCTTAGAGTCCCCTAACTCATGCCCCCTTTTTATTTAGTTATTTATTTTTATTAATTGTTTAATTTATTGGGGTGACATTGGTTGGTAAAAATTACATAGGCTCTAGGTGTAGAATTCTACATTATATTGCCTATGTATTGCATTATGTGCTCACCACTCAGTCCACATGTAACAGGTTGGAAATTATTTTGGTTCTATCTTCAAAATAATTACATTTCTTCTCTGGCACCACACCAGTTTAATATAGCATCAATACTTATCTGACTTGTTTCAACAGCTTTTTGATAGGTCCTTCTCCTTCTGTTCTTGCCCACGTACATTCAATTCTTAACACAAAAACCAAGCCAACCTTTAAACTCTTAAGGCAGGTCAGGACTATATGTGGATTAAAAGCCTGCAAAGTCTCATTACATTGAGTATGAAAACAAAGTCAATGATACATAAATCCAACCTAATCTGCTCCCCACCCTGTAAATCTGACTTTCTTTCCTACAACTCACCTCATTCAGTCCACTCAATCCAATCTGGGTACAACAGTGTCCTTGGTGCCTCTTCATTACACCAGGTATATCCTTGATTTAGAGCTTTAAGTTAGATATTCCTCTGCCTGAAATTCATTTACACATATTATCCACCTGACCAGCACCCTCCCCTATAGAAGTCCTTGGTCAAATGTCACATTATCCATGAGATCAACCTATAGCATCTCATTGACATCTGAAACTTCCCTCCCAGTGTAGCACATGTCTGCCACTGAACCCTGTTTTTTCACCCTTCCTCTATAGTTCTTTTCATTTTCTAACAATAAATTGACATTTCTGGTTTTTTTTTTTATTATCCATTTTCCCCTGACAGACTAGAACTTCCATAAAAGGCAAGGATTGGTTTTGTTTACTGATATAGCCCCAAAACCTAGAACAGTGCTTGGTACTGAGTAGGCATTTGGTACATGTAAATGCATTGTTCAGTGCTATAGCCTGACCCACAATAGCATATCATCACATTTTCTGTTATTTTTGTAAAAATGTTCTTACTTTTTAAATCACAGTTTTAGTGTCTCATATTTGAACCATTCTTTGATATAATTCTCCAATGAATCAAACTGTCCAGGAGTAGCACTCAGAAAACAAAATTATTATTTTAAGCTATATCGATAATTCTGTAGGAACCTCAGATTAATCACTTCTGTAGACTAAAATTATGAGCTGATTCTTTCTTTAAATTACTATAGGTTATATATCCAGAGTGGTATGACTAAGATGGGCATACACGTTCTTCATTTGTGAAAACTGAGGAATGAGATTTGTTCCCTTCCTTTACTGAGTTCACACTTCAATAGAAGAAGATGCTTTGAACAGAAGACTCTTGTAAAACTGGAGAGTTTATACAAGATTTATGAGGGCTGTCTCAAAAAATCCACCCATTTTCAATATAACGAGAATGGTTACACAGCTGTATACTTTCTGGACAGCATCTGTATGTGCATATAGCCTTCTGCAACACAAAAAGTTACGGTATAGAATATGTTTTATGTATGGGTTTGAGATCAGCCTGCATATTAGAATACTTCTTGTAATTGAATCTTAGATAGGTTGGTTACAAGAAATGACTAAAGACATTCTAGAAAGAGAGAAAATCAGGGGTGTAATAATCACTGAATGGTGAGAAGTTATATATGGCTTAAAGATGAGATGCATCTGTTGGCTATGTTTTGGCACAGTGAGATAAGGAAGACAATTATGGCCAGAATTACATAATTGTGAAATAAATCTATGATAGAACACTATAAATTTTCTTTTTTTCTTAGTTTTAGAATAATATTAAAGGTAGAATTCTGAGTACTTCTTAATTATAAATCTTTCTTTTCTAAGTAAACAAATAATTATAACAAAAGCAAAATAGTTGCTGACAACTGTCGACCCAGCAGCAGTTTTACTTTTTGTTTTCTGTCAACAAAGAATGAAGATACATTTGAGCAATGATGTTTCATATAAAATTATACAGTTTTAGATTCGCAGACTCAAATCCAGAAGCAACTATCTTGAACTGAGAAAATAAACGATATCCTGGAACCAGTTTCTATGTACTTATCATGCAAATTATTTAGCACATTGCCTAAACATCAAGAGATATACCATACAGGTATCGATATATGTCAACACATCTATGCTTAGGCCATTTTTTTCTGCTTATCTTAAAAACAGCCATAGGACAGGATTACTGAGAAAATGACATAGTAACCTGAAACAGTATTTCCATTTTAAAATAGATAAATGTATATTACAGGTTAAAGACCATTTATTTTTTAACACTCTCTCTCACATTCAAATCTAGTATTACTGTCATATTGACAACACAACGGCTTTTAGAAGTTGCAAAGTATAGTATCAGTCAATTCCTTAACTTTTTTAGTAGGCTTAAAAGCTCTGTATACTTTAGATCAAATGATTTTACCTTTTTTAAATTGTTGAGCTGAAGAAGATTTTGTTGAGTTCTTGTAACTCACAAAAGTTTTTGGTATAAAAGTGATAGCAGGAGTTGCTGGAAGGTAGCCACTGGGGATAGAAATAGAAACCTAGGGGAAAGCCGGGACGGCTCAGCGGGTTGAGCGCTCGCTTTGAGGCCATGAGGACCGAGGATCGAATCCCGGCTCCGGCCCAGGCAGGACCCACGTGCTGAACTGGGGAGTTCCCACAGTTTGGTTCTCTAACTGTCTCTGTCTCTGTCTCTCTCTCTATCTGTCAAAAAGTAAAATAGAAATAACTATGCA
>PVKE010022357.1:0-25759 GCA_004027555.1 Craseonycteris thonglongyai | reverse complement strand
AAGCTTCAAAAGCAAACTTCTTCACGTCTTCTTTGCTATCTCTGGGGTCTGGGCTTGAGGCTTCCTGGGGCACTTCTGCGACCTCCTCGCTAGAGGCTTCTGCACATTCTGAGGCTTTACTACTCTGCTCAACTGGCTCCTCTAGCCCTACAGGCTCACAGTCCGTCCTCTCGTCACCGCCTGTCTGCTCCACGGGCTCCCTTTTCACTACCGCTAACAGAGTGTCTGCCTTGCTCCACTGAGCTTGTGCCGTTGACTCGCTGGCCAAATCTAAATCACCCTCCTCCGGATGGCCGCTGCCAAAAAGGTCCTCTTCCTCCGCAAGATTTCTGTCTGGCCCCACGCTACTTGTATCCTGTGCAAATGGCTGCTCCAGCTCGGAACCTTCTTCTTTTACTGGCTCAGATTTACAAGTTTCCCCCAAAATGTCGAGTATTTTCTCATTTTCTACGGATTTAACAGGAATAGAATGGCACAAGGTTTAATTACCAGGGAAATACAGCAATCACAAATGCGGCACTGGCACGGCTGCCACACTAACACGAAGAGAACTGCTAGCTACACAGAGATTGGAAAACCCGCGGGTACACATGTTATACTGGTTACACTACCTGCACTCCAACCAACTGCTAGAGCAAGCCGCTATGCTACATGGAAAAGGCCCCCACAGATTTAAACACCTACAACCACTTGGCTGCTTCTCTCAAGTCTTCTTCATGTTTTGTTCAAGTCTGGGTCTTCGGACTTATTTTTCCAATGTCCAAGGTGCTGAACCGAATGCAATCACCATTCAATGACATCTCAATTTCCAAATTTCTTTGAATTTCTTTTAAAAGAATGGTCCAAAATGTAAACCAGAAACTCTTCCGATGGCGGGAGATAAACACAGTTCAGAAGGGGAATAACATGTTGGAAATTTTCATGAAGAAACTCTGTTTCCTCTTCTGGAATCCAGTCACGTCTCAGGTTATAAGAGCCCTGACAACCGCTTTTATCTTGCCTTAACTGAATTAATCAAAACAACTGCAGTGAAATATCACAAGATCTGTTTCACGTGTAGAAGCACATGGATGAATCATGGGGAGAAATTATGTAAATACCATTCTATGTGGTTAGAGAGATGAATATAATCACTACATCTCACCACATATATATGACCGCCAGAAACCAGAACGGCTATTCCACAGATCTGGTGATACGAATGGGTTTCCAATCTCTGATCCTTGTACGATCTGGATTGTCCACCATTAAAATAATTTACAAGACCATAACACAATTTAAAACATATAGACAGCTTGAAAAAAAGAGTAGTGAGAAAACATTCAAACCATAACTGTTGTGTTTCTCTTATCAGTACCTGGCTCCAACAGTGGTTCTTCAATATCCTATTAAAAAAAAAAAGAGAGAAAGAAAAACCACAAGGAACTTAAAAACAAGGCAGATATGTTTCCCGAGCAGATATAGCTTTCAATCAAGTATGAAGACATGCATTTCAAACAACCCTCTCCACTCAAAACCATGTACCCTGTCCTATAATCACTTAAACAAGGCAAGTTCATTTGTCAGTTTCTCCCTGGGAAAAGCAGAAAGGTGCTGGTACTACGCAGCCTGTACAATTCTCCCCTGAGTCTGGCTGCCCCATCCCAAGTCTGAGCTGATCTAATGGCCTCTGTAGCTGGCAAAGACTCCCACAGCCAAGGCAGAGGTCACTGAGATGGCCACTGCTTTACACATCACACCAAATTGAAGAAAAATGTACTTCTCCCAACATAAACTTTTATAACTGAAATCTGTTTACAAACCTTACCCTGACTTCCCGTTGTCTGTAAGACCATCAGCCAAATCCTTTCCCCGACTTAAGACTCTGGTAGTCAAGCCCACCTGTGTCTGCCCTACCCTGTGTACTTCATCCCTATAGTGAACCATGTTCCTTGATATGCTGAAGTCTCTTTTTATTAAATTTATTGGGGTGACATTGGTTAGTAAAATTTTACAGATTTTTAAAGATGATTTATCTTTATTATTTTTGAGAGAAACAGAGACAGAAAGAAGGGAGAGGGTCCAGAGCAGTCTCCCTAGTTGCATGTCATTAGTTTTATATATAATTTCATTCATAGGTGGGGGCAGGGCTGCATAGGGCAGGAACCAGCCGGGGGCCTCCCACATAGGAGGCTCACCCCTTGAGAACTGAACTGGGGACACACCCCAGTTCAGCATATGGGTTCAAATGGGCCAGGGCTGGGATTCGATCCTCGGACCCTGAGATTGCAAGACAAGTGCTCAATCCACTGAACCACCCTGGCATCCCCAATTTTTTTAATTTATTTATTTATTTATTTATTTATTTATTTTAAAAGAAATTCTCTTCTTTTTTTTTTTTTAATATTTATTTATTTATTTTTATTGTTTTTTGACAGAGCGAGAGAGAGAGATACAGAGAGAGAACTGAACTGGGGGAGTTCCCAGTTCAGCACATGGCTCCGCACGGGCCGGGGTCGAGATTCGATCCCTGGTCCCCGGCGCTGCAAAGTGAGCGCTTAACCCACTGAGCCATCCCGGCTTCCCCTGATTTTATAGATTTAAAGTGTACAATTCTATAGTACATCATCTATATGAAGTCTTCTTTTTCCCTTCACCGGTCTAACTCCTGAGCAGTATGCCAGACCTTAATTTGGACAGGACTTCCTCCAGAAAGATTCTAGGTGCTTTGTAGTCCCCTAGGTGCTTTCATAACCCCAAGTGCCTGAACTTCTCCCTCATCAAACTTCTCTCCCCTCCCAGTTAAGTTCTTGATGGTTATTAACCCTGCCCTTACTAGACTGCAAACCCCAAGACTGACCGGTTTGGCTCAACCTCTTGTCCCCAGGACCTAGCTCAGAAGCAATGCTCAATAGGTCATTTTTATATACATGCACATATCTATTCCCACTATAGAAAGTTAACCAAGCACGTAAAGTTTCCAGCCATGGGGAAGCCGGGATGGCTCAGTGGGTTAAGCGCTCACTTTGCATTGCCAGGGACCGAGGATCAAATCCTGGCCCTGGCCCATGCAGAACCATGTGCTGAACAGGGAGCTCCCCAAGTTCAATTCTCTCTCTCTGTCAAAAAACAATTAAAAATAAATAAATATTTAAACAAACAAAAAACTGCAGGTATTTAAAAAAAAAAGTTTCCAGCCATGCAGAACGAGATGGTCAATTACCGGAGGTACTTTGAAGTCCAATGATGAAGCATCCAAAGTGCCCTTGAAGCCTTCCCCATCCACCTGAAAGACAAATGGAAGGTCACTTTGCAGGAACAGAGCTGTGAATGCCAAGACTTATGTCTCAAGTTCCAAGCAACCTACCCATCTATTCCCTTGATACACCACCGACTGCCATCTCTGCAAATCAACTGTTGAATTACTCAGTTTATCACCTGCCTCCCTGCCCAGACACCTGCTCCAGGACTGGGTGACATCCAGAATAGCTAACAGGGGATAGCAGATGGTAGGTATTCTGTCAGCATTGCCCAAATGTATAAAAAAATTGATTTCCCAGGCAATTTCCATATACTAGTAGTCAATAACATAACTGGGCACTTTCTTCTAGAGTGATTTAAAACAAACACTTAACTGTTTTCTCTTTTTACTATTTACAACACCAAAACAAATAAAATCCTACTTACCTTGAAGGTTACTAAATTTGAAGGCTTTTACCATTTTACCATGTTAAGTGAAATACAAAAATATCCCTTCGCAGATATTTTTCTTTTTCCCTTTTCTAGGTCTGACCCTTATAACCTGGATGTTTCCATTAACTAAGAAACCAGTCCATGCTCTGGAAATCATTAACATAATATGACAGGATTGCACTGAAGGTATATATCAGTTGCCCAATGCAACCCTAGGTCGAAGTGCAATGAAGTATTGAGTTTGTGATTTTTGACCTTTTAAGGTTTAAAGTTCAGTCTTATAAGGGCACTTTCCCAGGTTAAAGCTATACTGTCTTAAGTAAATAAAACAACCAAACAGAATGGCTGGGCATGCCATACTGGTTAAAATTAAAATGGCCATTAGTTCTAGGATGGTCACCACAGAGAGCTCTATACCAAAATACTGGGGGTGAGAAGTTGGGAAAGTGACACTGGTAACAGAATTGAAAGCATTAAAAGCTCTCCCTTACACACACGGACATTAATAGTGGATCCCTTTCACGGGAGGGGTTCTTTTGATTGGAGGGACAAATAATTTTCTTCACTATATTCCACATCTTTTAATATAAGTCTAATCTGTGCATAGAGTAAATTTTCTAGAATATTAAAAGGATTATCTGGAATGATGACGTTATAAACTGTTATCTTTTTTTTTATGTGCTTTAAGAAAAAACACTTATGACTTATGCTTAGAAAGTATCTCCCAGCCAATTATCAAAATATACTCCAGTACCAGATAAGTTATCCATTAGTTAATATCTGACCTATGTTGAGTTTACATGGACATAATTTACCACCAAAGTTCAGATACCAAATCAGGTGTTTATGGTGACTGGTGATTTCGCTGTTTGCTTTTTCATCAACCCCCAGCGTGTTCTTCTCATATCAATAGCACATAAGCACTTGGAGCCTCAGGGCTGCCAGCACATTCCATGTGTCTCCGAGTTACCTACAGCATGTTCTGTGAGCTGAGCCGGGAGCTCTCTCAGTTGTGCAGCCACATATTCTTTGCTATCACAAAGGGAATCAAGTATGCTCTCAGTGCCATCCTCCCCAAAGTCTGGAGCACTGCTATTCTCGACTTCAGCTTCTTCCAACACACTCACATCCATCATGTCAACGTTCTCCAAGCTCTCTAAACTTGCTTCCATATCATCCTGAAAAGAGGAATGAGAGGTGTCAATGACCAGTTGGACCAGGACTCTAAGCTCCTGCTGCTATCTCTGTCACACCACATACCTGCCCATCTCTGGACTCCTCTTCCAGGACATTGTCTTCTGTGCCTTCTTCCTCCATCTTCTGTCCTAATTACAGAATAATTTTCAATTAGATTAACACTCAGGCCTGGCCTCATAATTAGTTTACAGTAGATGATAGACTTCAATCTTGGTGAGAACATGTTTCAAGGAAACTAGAAATGCCTATTCTATCATGTGTAATTATGTCTACATTAGAACATGAATATCTTGAATTTCTCTAATGCTATCAAAGCATTTTGGTTTTGCACAAAATATTTAAGAGCTTCAAAAGATTTCAAGGGGAAGCCGGGATGGCTCAGTGGGTTAAGCACTCACTTTGCAGCCCTGGGGACCGAGGATCGAATCCCGGCCCCAACCTGTGCGGACCCATATGCTGAACTGGAGAGTGCCCCCAGTTCAGTTCTCACCGGGTGAGACCCTGGCCCAGTTCCCGCCCTGTGCAGCCCCACGCCCACCTCGGAATGAAACTATGTGGAAAAACCAATGATGTGCAACTATGGAGACTGTTCTGGGCCCTCCCCATTCTATCTCAGCCCTTGCTCGCTCGCTCTCTCTCGCTCTCTCTCTCTCTCTCTCTCTCGCGCGCGCTTTCTCTCTCTCTGTCTCTGTCAAAACCAATAAAAATAAATCTTAAAAAAAAAAAAAAAAAAATTTCAAAACTACTCCAAAGTAAGACAAATATTCCAAAAGAGTGAGCAAAGGATAACAGGTATTTTTCTTTTTTAAAGATTTATTTTATTGTTTTTGACAGAGAGAAGGGGGAGGGCCCAAAGCAGCCTCCATAGTTGAATGTCATCAGTTTTTGACATGGTTTTGGTCCACACAGGTGGGTGGGGGCTGTGCAGGGTGGGAACTGGTCTGGAAGTCTCTAGCATGGAAGGCACACTCCCTCAAGCAAGGGGCCAAACTAGGAGACAAGAACTGAACTGGGAGACTCCTGCATGAGAAGCACACCACAGGTCAGCATATGGGTCCGCACGGGCCAGAGTCGGGGTTCGATCCTGTCCCCGGGGCTGCAAAACGAGCGCTTAACCCACTGAGCCATCCTGGCTTCCCCAAGAGGCATTTTTCAATAAACATAATTTAAAAAAATGTAATCAAAGAATAACATCTAATAATCAAAGAATAACATTCTGGATCATTAGCTCGCTGGTTCTCCCTATAGTCCATCCATTTCAAGCAGGCCATCCTTTTTTTTTTTTTTTTCAGATTTATTTTTTATTGTTTTTGACAGAGAGAAACAGAGACAGAGAGGAGAGAGAGGGCACAGAGCAGTCTCCATAGTACATCATCAGTTTTTGACATGGTTTCTTTCTACATAGGTGGGTGGGGACTGCGCAGGGCAGGAATCGAGCTTGGAGCCTCCCGCATGGGAGGCACAACCCCGTGAGCTAGGGACCAATCCTGGGGCCTCCCACATGGGAAGCTCACCCTGGCAAGAACCAAACTGGGGCACAGCTCAGCACATGGGTCCACACAGGTCAGAGCCAGGACCAGCATGTGATCCTTGGACCCCAGGTCTTAAACCAGTGAGCCATCTGGGCTCCCCCTGCACCTGCTTTTCATCATTCTTTAGCTCTGGAACATTTTTCTGGGAAGCTAAGGTTACCATCAAGTCCATGGTTATCCGGGGCCTTGTGAATACAAAAGAATTATTCAGAGTTAGTAGTAGGTATTTCCAAGAGGGAGCTTGGAAGAAAGAATAGAAACTTCTAGACTCAGAAAAGTAGTAAAATGTAAAATCTCTGGACTCTGTATGTATCAAAGCTTTAAAAATGTACATGCCCTTTATTCCAGGAATTCCCCTTAGGACTTGCACTAAAATGTCTGACAAGAAATTCAAAACATGGGTATTTATTCCATCTAGAAAGTATACATAGCCTGAACATCTAAAAGAAAAACAGGGGAAGCCGGATGGCTCAGTGGGTTGAGCGCTCACTTTGCAGCGCCGGGGACCGGGGATCGAGTCCCGGCCCTGGCCCGTGCGGAACCATGTGCTGAGCTGGGAGCTCCCCCAGTTCAGTTCTCTCCCTGTCTCTGTATCTCTCTCTCTCTATCAAAAATAAAAATAAGGGGAAGCCGGGATGGCTCAGTGAGTTGAGCACTCACTTTGCAGCGCCAGGGACCGGGGATCGAGTCCCGGCCCTGGCCTGTGCAGAACCATATGCTGAACTGGGAGCTCCCCTAGTTCAGTTCTCTGTCTCTGTATCTCTCTCTCTCTCTGTCAAAATAAGTAAATATATAAAAATATTATTAAAAAAAAAAACCAATAAAAAAATAAAAATAAATAAAAATATATTAAAAGAAAAACAGGGGAAGCCGGGATGGCTCAGTGGGTTAAGCGCTCACTTTGCAGCGCTGGGGACTGAGGATCGAGTCCCAGCCCCAGCCCGTGCGGAACCATGTGCTGAACTGGGAGCTCCCCCGGTTCAGCTCGCTCTCTCTCTCTCTCTCTCTCTCTCTCTCTGTCAAAAATAAATAAATAAATAAAATATATTAAAAAAAAATACTGCATTAAAAAAAAAAAAGAAAAAAAAGAAAAAAAAATTATAGCACATTTTGTTCATACCTGGGACACAGGTATGAAAACTCAATGGAGAGAGTGGGATATAATCTGGTAATATCTGGAGACACCTTTGAGGTTACACTGTGCTACTGGCATCTAGTGGATAGTGAATGACCAGGGATGCTGCTCACCATACCATAATGTACAGGACAGTGCCCTACCACAAACCATTATTCACTCCAAACTTGTCAAAAGTGCCAGGGTTGAGACCCTGTTGTACACCATACAATGTCTTGTAATTTAAAAAAAAAAAGGGGGGGGGGGTGCCGAGATAGCTCAGCAGGTTGAGTGCTTGCCTTCTTGTAACAGAGGTCTGGGGATTAAATCCTGGCCCCAGTCCACGCAAACCCATATGATGGACTGCGGAGCAACTGGTAACCATCAGATGGCTCAGCAGTGAAGGTTTTGGCATCCTATGTGGGAGCCCCCAGTTTAATTCCCGCCCCACAAAGCTCCACCTCCACCTGTGTAGAATGAAACTATGTCACAACTAATGATGTACAACTATGGAGACTTATCTGGGCCCTCCTCCCTCCTTTTTCTTTTTCTCTTACCTTCTCTCAAACAACAAAATAAATCAGTTTTTTGACATAGTTTCATTCCACACAGGTGGATGTGGGGCCACACAGGGCAGAAACAATCTGGGGGTCTCCCTCAGGGGAGGCAAGAATCCTTGCCTCCATCCTAGTGGCTACCAGTTGCGCGCTACAGTTCAGCATGTAGGTTTGCACAGGCTAGGGCTGGAATTCAATCCCCGGACCTCACAATGACAAGGCAAGCACTCAACATGTTGAGCTATCTTGGCATCCCCTAAAATAAATCTTAAAAAAAAAAAAAGGGGGGGGGAGAGACATTGGGATGGCTCAGTGGGTTAAACACTCATTTGTAGCCCCAGGGTCTGGGGATCGAATCCTGGCCACCACCTATGCACATCCATACACTGGAGGCCCCAAGCCGGTTCCCACCCTGCGCAGCCCTGCACCCATCTGTGGAATAAAAACTATGTAGAAAACTAATGACGTGCAATTGTGGAGACTGCTTTGGGCCCTCCCCCTTCTCTCTGTCTCTGTCAAAAATAAATAAAATAAATAAATCTTAAAAAAAATTTAAGCTTTTAAAGAATATTTACTGATGTGGTAAGATACCTATAAAGTTAAAAAAGAAAAAGAAACAAAACCATCTTGATCTAGTTTTATTAAAACACAGATGCATGTTTAAGTACATGAAAGCATGAAGATGCACACAGACAGATATGACTGAAGCACCAACCAACAGTGGTTTAAATACTGAATGGAATGATTAAAGATATTTTTATTTTCACATGTGTACTTTTTACATTTTCCTAATTATTGAGAAGTATTATTTTTACCATTTTTTAAAATTAATTTATTTTTTTATTGTTTTTGACAGAGAGAGAGATACTGAGACAGAGACAGAGAGAGAACTGAACTGGGGGAACCCCCAGTTCAGCATATGGTTCCACACGGGCCGGGGCCAGGATTCGATCCTCGGTCCCCGACGCTGCAAAGTGAGTGCCTAACCCACTGAGCCATCCTGGCTTCCCCTTACAATTTTTTAAAATGAGAAAAGTAGGGGAAGCCGGGATGGCTCAGTGGGTTAAGCGCTGACTTTGCAGCGCCGGGGACCAGGGATCAAATCCCAGCACCGGCCAGTGCGGAACCATATGCTGAACTGGGAGCTCCTCCAGTTCAGTTCTCTCTCTGTTTCTGTCTCTGTCTCTCTCTCTCTCTCTCAAAAATAAATAAATAAATAAATAAATAAATTAAAAATAAGAAATCTTAATCTTTGATTAAAGATTCAAACTGCAGAGTCTACACCTTAAGTATCTCATTCACCATTATCAACAATTGTTTAAGAAATAGTTTTATTACATGTCAGGCACTGTGCTCTATACATCTTATTATTTAATAACTCCCCACAACACCAGCAAGTGTATTATTTGCATCTGACACATGTAAATTTGGTTCAGCTTCAAAGCTGGGACTCAAAAACCCAGCTGTATCACTTCCTGCTACATCTAAACCCAGCATATACACTTGAAATACACTGTCTAGAAATGTTTGGCATTTGCACCCAATTTCTAGGCCTCTAAATAGTAGCCTGCAGTGCCCACACAGCACATAAACAGGAGACGCACATCCTGAAGTTTCCCCAAAAAGTGCCCTAAATGAGAATGGGAATGACTCATGCTAGGCAGACAGGCTGAACCTCAATTCCAAGGGCTTGGTCTCCATTGACTAAACGCTGAAACAGGATGGGAGCAAGAGGACAGAAATTAGGAAATTCAATTTTAATCCCACACAAATCCTAATTCAGGGATACCGGGATAGCTCAAGGAGTTGAGCACTTGCCTTGCAGCCACGAGGTCCCGGACCTGGCCTGTGCAGACCCATACAGGGTTGTGCTCCTCATGTGGGAGGCCCCTGGTTTGGTTCTCACCCTGGGTATACTTCCCATGTGGAAGGCCCCCAGTTCGGTTCCCGTCCTGAGCAGCCCCACATCCACCTGTGTGGAATAAAGCTATGACAAAACTAATGATGTAGGGGAAACCGGGATGGCTCAGTGGGTTAAACATTCACTTTGCAGCCCTGGGGACCGAGGATC
Source organism: Craseonycteris thonglongyai (assembly GCA_004027555.1). Classification (NCBI taxonomy): domain Eukaryota; kingdom Metazoa; phylum Chordata; class Mammalia; order Chiroptera; family Craseonycteridae; genus Craseonycteris; species Craseonycteris thonglongyai. The sequence goes on along the minus strand of PVKE010022357.1, from coordinate 15,616 downwards.
AAATCCCGACCCCGGCCAGTGAGGATCCATTTGCTGAACTAGGGAGTGCCCCTAAGTTTAGTTCTCACTGGGTTGAGACTCCAGCCCAGTTCCTGCCCTGTGGAGCCCCCAGCCCGCCTGTGGAATGAACCTATGTGGAAAAACCAATAATGTGCAACTATGGAGACTATTCTGGGCTCTCCCCACTTCTGTCAAGAATAAAAATAAATCTTAAAAAAAACAAAAAACGAATGAAGACTGCTTTGGACCCTCCCCCTTCTCTCTGTCTTTCCCTTTCTCTCAAACAAAAAAATACATCTTAAAAAAATACTACACGTAATTCAAAATGTTAAATCTTTCAAAACATACCCACAAATCTTCCATAATTTTGCCTGTTTAGATGGGTTAGGAGAGAGGTCTTTTGTTCTGAGTATAATGACAGTTTTTCTAAGTTTAGCTACTTTTTACTTTTAAAAGGCAAGTCACTCATGAATTTCCAGAATGAGTCCCACTTTGTGGTACAGAAACAATTAGTTTCTCCTAATCACTTTTATGTAATCTCAAAGACTTAATTTCAACCAGGAGGGGTCTAACACTTTAGATCACTAGTCACCTGCCCAGACACCTCCAAAGAACATGCTAACTCAACAACCTGCAGACTCTATCCTCTGCCCTTGGACCTCAACCACCTGTTCCTTCTCGGTGCTGGTGACCTCTAAAAAAGGGGAAGGGACCAGTGCTAGAGCTGTACCAATGGAAGTAGCTATTAGCAAACAGAAGACTAATTCCATGTAGTTTTGATTTGACCCAAGCTTTGATTCAGACATTCAAGACAGGTTTCTGAAGCACACAGCTAAAATTTAGTTTGTCTAATGATGTAAATTTGGAGCCAGGAACATTTTCATTAGTAAGCCTTGAACCACAACAATTTCAGATTAGCATCTACATTAAATACTTTTAAATTAATAGTAAGTCATTTCACAGCTATCATAAACAGACTTTCAGACTACAGATAATTTAACAGTAAAGCACAAAGAAGTATTTGTATGTTTCCTGCTATAGCCCAGTCTCTTAGTCTATTCATTTAGTCAGTGTTTATAGCTGAAATATGGACCAATGCAACAACAGCAAAAACACATCAGTTTTAAAATTAAACTTAAATATAAATCCCTTTACGTAACCAAATTAAAAAACTGTAACCTTTCAAGACACATGTGCTGTACAAGTTTTAAGTAGTTAGATGAGTTATGGGAAAGTTGTCCTTTTAGGAAAAGCTATTAAAAGGTAAACTGAAATTATTGAAAATGCTACATATTCATTTCTTTTTACTTGCTAAGCAGCTGTCCTACACAGCCTGAATTTGACACTTCTTCAGATAAATGGTACATGTATGGCTATGATAACTTTTGTAAGGCACTTTTCAAGAAAACACGCCCATCACCTAGGTGTTTTAAATGTCATCCTTAGCACTGTAAAATCTAATAATGAGGATGACAGCCAAAGAGGGTAGCGAGATTTCAAAGTTTTATGGAATTAGATCCTGCCAAAAATAACATTTATCAGTCATGAAAAGGAATGAAGTATTGATATATGTTACAACATAAATGAACCTTGGAAACATAATACTCAGTGAAAGTAGGCTGACAAAAAAGATCCCATGTTGTAAGATTGTATTTATATGAAATCTCTACAACAGGCAAATCTGTAGACAAAATCAATTAGACAGTGCAAAGGGACAGAGGCTGGAGAAATGGGGAGTGACTGCTAACAGGCACAGGAGTTTCTTTTTGGGGTCATGAAAATGTTCTAGAATTAAATGCTGGTGAAAGTTGTATAGCCTTGTGAATAAGCACTGCAATGAATACAGGTGAATTTTACAGCATGTGAATTATATCATAATTTCCTTAAAAAACAAACAAACACTGGTAAAATATAGGCTGAGTGCAATACTTCAACATTCTATTTTGGACCCTAGAGACACAGGGTTCTAGTTTGTCTCTGGTTGTTGTCATTTTCCTATTTTTTGAACCAGGAAGGAAGCCAAGCAGGTCATTCAGTTGCTCAAACCAGTTGGAGCAATTTTTGGAACTCTAGTTCTTTTTCAATCTGAATGACAAGATGTGAGGTGCTTTTAATAAAAGGTGTCCCAAAATTTACACAAGATTTGAATTTTGCGTCATTTGTGCGGTACAACAAAAAAAGACAGCGTGACAGCTGACAGTTCAGGGTTATTAAAAATGGAGCGCTACACAAAAGAACAACGCGTTTTCATTGTCGAGCAATGAAAATTTACAATTTTTAATTATAAACCTGTGTTTTCTATCAAAATTACTTCTTGCAGGAATTTTGGGACACCCTTACATATTTTAATTTTACTTGGCACCTGCATATCTCTTTACTTCTCCAGTACTCCTGACAGAGCTACTTGTTAATTAGTGAAAAGCAGACCTAATTATTAGATGGAGGTCAATTAGGGCCAAAGACATTCTTCCCCTGGGAGAATTTAGCACTCTCTCCTGAGTAGAGAGAGTGCTAAAAAACCAGTTCTCTAAACAAACACACAGGCCTCAAGCAGCAATTAAGTACAGATGGATGGATACCTTTAACACATCTCTTTGTTGTCTTTTTGCTTGTGGCTTCCAATGTGATGCCAATTTCATCAGGATTCTGTCCTTCTTCCTTAACCGCCTGTCAGGAAGAGAGGCATTTTACATTATCAAGAACTGCAGGGTACACACTGTTCTTTATAAGAATTTCCTAACACACTAAGGCAAACCCTTCCTTGCAAAGGGAAAGTTTGGTTCTGCTATCTGGGCTGCAAGCTGAAAAGGCACAGGATGAAACCAGCACAATTTGGTTCTCTGAGCCCCATGTTCAAAAGACAAAGGAGTATGTAAGCTAAGGCAGTAGGGTTCCAGAACAGGGGTCAATGACCAGTTCCAAAATGGCCCCTCAACATTCTAGTTTAATAACACGTAACAGAGGCTTGTACTTGGTCTGAATGGGCCAAAGGCTGAGTGGGTTCCACAGGCCACCTGTGATCTCTTCGGAGGAAGACCACCAAACAGACTGAGACGGAGGAGGCATCTCAAGTGTCTTTTGGGTGCCTGGTACAGGAGTGGGCACTCAACAATACAAGGTCCTTACCCTTTAAGAGCTTGTTCTGGTTGAGGAGACAACTATTCCCTGTTCTCTCGACTTTGTGTTAAGTGCTGTGAAGTGGGACATAAACACAGGATAATGAAACAGAGAAAGAGGCATGCAGGTGTAACTGCCCTTTAGGGAGGGTTGTCCAAGAGGTGACATCTCAGTCCTGCGGGGGGCATGGTAAGTGCAAAAGATCTAGGGGCAGGTACAAGAACAGCCCCTTTTCCTGCAAGATCTCAAAGGTCCTCCAGTCATGTCTTGGAGGAGAAACTGAGGCGCAGGGGAAGAAAGGCAATTGTAGGTCACAGAGCAGTCTCCAACTCAAACACGGAGAGGAGTCCAGGGGCCACCTAGTGGCTAAGGCGGCGGGCTGTCAGCGCACTTGAAGCGACTGCCTCGTAGAAAGCAAGGCACAGAGAGGGGCGGTGACGGGTCAAGGTCACACCGCCCGGCCCCCTGGTCCCCGACAGCTCGGGCCGGGAGTCGGCCAAGACTTGAGAGGGCCGGGGGCGCCCGGGTCCAGGAGTCACGGTGATAAGACCGCATGGGGGAGTCGCCTCACCTTCTTGAGTCGCTCCATAAGGACGCTCTTGTTGCCGCCCGTGTCCAGGTTCCGCTTCTTCAGCTCCGCCCGGAGATCGATCACCCGCAGATCGCTGAGCCGCCGAGTCCCGGCCTCAGAGGCGCCCGGACCAACTGTGGCAGTGCCAGAACCAGAGTCGCCGAACGCTGCCAGCGTCTCCGCCATCCCGGGTTCCCCGTTTCCGTCACCTACTCCCCACACAGCCAGCGGCTGTAGCGGTTCTGAACACAAAATGGCGCCGCCTAAGAGGAAAACGCACTCGCTTCCTCCCGCCCCGCTTTCTGGCCGCGCATGCGCGCCGCCCACACCGGCGTTCTCAGCAGGAAGAAGCTCCTGCATAGAACCGCAAGTTCCCCGCCCCAACGCAATCTGAATGTGCAACACGCATGCGTTCCGGTCCTTCGCGGCGAGAGGCTGATGAGGCGCAACGCACCTGCGCATAACGCCCCCAAGGCTCTCACCACGCATGTGCAGACGCGACCGGGAGCGTCGGTCCTGCGCCAGGTGCGCCTGCGCAGAAGCGAGGCGCGCCGGGGCAGCTGGAGCGGTTCTCTGGCAGGCGGCGCCATTTTGTGCTAGGACCCGAGATAAAACCGGCCCGGTTCTGTGTGAAGTGGGTGACGGAACCAGGGTCCCTGGAATGGCGGAGAATCTCTCAGGCCTAGGCGATTCGGGTGCGGCGGGCTCAGCGGCTCTGAGCTCGGCATCCTCAGAAACAGGGACGCGCCGCCTTAGTGACCTGCGGGTGATCGATCTACGGGCGGAGCTAAAGAAACGGAATCTGGACTCGAGCGGCAACAAGAGCATTTTGATGGAGAGGCTCAGAAAGGTGAAGCCAGGGCCCTGGGGGTGGGCAGGAGTTGGGTCAGGAGACCCCCGCGGCCGCGACAGAGTTCCCTGGCTTCAGGGCCCGCCCTCGGCCCCATTTGCGGCCTGCGCCCGGCCTGGCGCTCAGCGCTTCGCCTGGCTCCTCGTAGGCAGTAGCGAGAGCTGAGAGCCCAGCGGGGCCAGGTTCAACTCCTAGCACTGCATTAGCGCCAGATAAATAATAAAATCTGAACGCTAAAGGGGGAAGCCGCTGGTGCCCCGCAGCTCTAGATGGCGGTGACATCAGCCCAGGACTTCTGTTTTCCCCATCAGCCACTTCACCGAGGGCCTTCCTCTCGTTGTGTCTTCCCGGTTCCCAGAAGTGGACGGGGAACCCTCACTTCCTAGGTGAAGTAGGGGACTCGGTCAAGGTCACACGGCCGGGGAGAGAAGGCGACTGGTTTTGAACCTAAGTTGGCTGATTCCCTGAGCCCGCGCTGGCCGCGGAGGACTGCTTTAGGAAGGTGGATGTTTCTAGTCCTATTAGGGCCAACAACAACTCTTGAGTAGGGGATTAATTTATAACGAAAACATGTCAAGTAAATAAAGGGAAAAAACAGTTTAGGGGGTTTACAGCACTATCTTGGAGAAAGAACATGGAAAGGAAAGTGCTGTTTGCAGTAGCGATCAGAAGTGTAAAAGACAGACTTGGGGAGAACTAGATGACTTCAGAACTTAAGCAGGTGGAGTGTGGGACTCCAGTCCCTGCAGCTGAAGGGCTCTACCAAGTCTCAGTGGTTTGATCTTGGACATAGAGGAACGTTTAATCGTCTCTAGCCTGTTTCGTCCTGTGTAAAAAGAAGAGGGGGAGATGGTGCTTTCCTTTTAGGACTAAGTGAGATTGCATGAACCAGGCTTGGCATGTTGCCTGGCACATGTAAACACTGAAGATCTGATTGATATTACAGTTCACTTTTCCTCTGTACCACCATGTTTCATTTGCAAAATGGGGCCTCTAATCCCTACCTTGAGGGGTTCTGAATGATGGATGTGAAAAACATGAAGTAAATGTGTGTGTCCCTTACCCTTACGTTTTCCTGATTCCTGTTGGTTTCTTTCTTTGCGTTTTCCCCACCTAGCTCCTCTTGCCTTGGGACCCTCTCAGCTCAGACACCCATTCCCCTACTCCTCCAGAAGACAATGCAGTTTGTGACTCATACCACCTTCTTGGCTCCCAAACAGTTGAAGATTGGGGTTTTATTTTTTATTAATTGCTATTAAGAGGAAGTAGGGATTGTTTCTTATTTTTCAGATGAGGAAGCTTGAGTTTGTGAGTGATGAGTTGATATGCCCAGAGCCAGTGGGGCTTTTCTAACTTGAGCTTGTGGATACTAACATTCTTTACTCTGGGTAGGCAGTTCACCAGTCAAGACGGTTATCTGGGAAAAAATGCAAGGAAGGTGTGGGTTGTCTCGGGGTGATGCTGTCCGTGTTCTTAGCCACAAGGGCCTTTTATCAATAAAGTCAAACTGGGGAGGTTTATCCCCCAGATAGGCTGTTCAAAAGTCTGCAAAGCTGATAAGATATATTGAGCCTTTCTGTCAGTCTGATGGCTGAGAGATTGGTGTGGGACTTAAGGACTATCACTGTCATCTCTGAGGGGACAAATCCATCCCCGCTTCTTCTCCCTTCTTTCAGTTTCTTAGGGATATGGCCACAATTCATAAATACTGGCAGCTTGTACACCTGTCTGCTACCCTGCCCAAGCAAGTCTGGAATTACTGATCTCTTTCTCCCATTTCTGTCATCCAGTTTGTGTTCCTTTATTAGTTTATTTTTTTCAGGAAGGGCAAAGAGGAAAAAGGTGAACACACAAAGTGTAATTTTCTGAGGCTTATCAGATGATTCAGAGCCCTCTGTCCCCTAGGGAAGACCCTGTAAACATTGCATCCAGAAGATAGTAAAACGTACCCTCCCATCTGTGGCATTTCTGGTGTTCCAGAATTGTCTGCCCCCAGCAAAAGGGTGAGGGACTTTATGGCTATCTGTCATACCAGGGCAAAATTCTACAACTCCTTCTGAATCTGGCTTTAGAGAGAAGGGAGAGGGTTTTGTTTTGTTTTAATCCTGGTACAGATTAGGTATGGAACCCCCTCCCCAAAATCCCATTCTAAATTCAAGCTGGGGAATGCTGGGATAGCTCAGCGTTTGAGCACTTGCCTCACAGTCTCGAAGTCCGGGGTTCAGTTCCCAGCCCTGGCCCATGCAAACCCATATGCTCTGTGGCAAAAGTTCCTTCCTCCCATGTGGGAGGCCCCCAGTTCACTTCCCACCCTGTGTGGCCCTATATCCACCTGTGTGGAATGAAACCATGTCACAGCCGATGATGTACAACTATGGGGACTGCTCTGGGCACTTCCCCCTTTTCTCTCTCTCTCTCTCTCTCTCTCACCCTTTCACACTCTCACCCTCTCCCCCATCTCAAACAATCTTTAAATTCAAGCTGGGAAGCTTCTGAGAATCTGAGGCTTCTGAAACTGTCTACAAATAAGACACAGTATTTGAAGTAAGTTTAAATGAAAATTATGCTCACAGGGTAGTACAGTAAAGAAAGGGTTATTCGTAAAACCTACACATGAAGCCCAGTATCCAGGGATGTCATCATTTGACATGTTCAGTACTGATTTGCTGAGCATGTGGGGGTTGTTGAAGTGAATGACAATTTCTTGGAGTGGGAGGCGTGGCTTGCCAAGAGCTTGTAATTCTGTATCCTTTGAGGTGGGTCCCCTAGTGATTGAAAGCAAGACCTTTGGAATCAGTCATAATCAGGTAAGGTAATCATACATATCATGTCTGGTCCCATGCCACACACAGTAGGAACTCAGCCAATGAGTTAGTATTCTATCCAGACAGTGCCACTGCTAGTGTGGTAGGGAGAGGGGTGGCTCAGAATGTCAAACAGCACATTGCTGGGTGAAGGAAGTCATAAGAAATTGGAGAATGCCTTTCCCTTTTTAAGTTCCCTTGAGCCCAGGAATAGGATAATGCAGGCTGTGATAATATTAAAAATAAGCCAAATTGTTCAATGCTTGCGTTACATGCATAACATGTTCTGGAGTAAAAAAACAAACTCAGAGTGATTAAGTAAAGCTGAGAACTGGTAGAGTCATTGTTGACACTTGAGCCCTTGCTTCAAGGTATAGAACAAGAAAATGAACGAATGAAAGGGGTAGTGGGGAGTGTTTCCAGATCAGCAGTAGACAGTATCTGTGACCGTCAAGTCTATGCTGACTTTTTTGGTGAACTTTTACCTTCCATTTAGGCAATTGAAGATGAAGGGGGTAATCCTGATGAAATTGAAATTACCTCAGAAGGAAACAAGAAGACTTCAAAGAGATCCAGCAAAGGTATTGAGGATTTTATGTGCACTGCTAATGTTAATAGATTTCTTCAAAACTTCTTTCTTTGCTAATGTGCCTCCTTTACTTGGTTCTATTTGAGGCCTGTGAACTGCCCTGTTGAATCAAAAGGGCCTAGAATGAAGCCTTGTGTTTTCTTTCAAGATCCCTTCACTGTACTGTGTTTCTATACTACTTGAGAATTCAGAGGGTAGAAGGGGTTATTTATATCTCTACTCATTTTCCTCTGTAGGTTTCTTAGCAGGCCTTACTTATCCAGACCCCTAACCTTCTTTAAAGTATTTAGCACAGCCTGGGTTTCCTATTCTGACTTACAGAAGCTAACTTCCCTATTACCTCCTGGCCAAAATAGAGTTGTCAGTTTTACAGACATTGCTTTCAGAAACTGCCTGCCCTATAAAAGCCACATTCTACATGGCATTAATGACCCTACCATCTGACCCAAACCTCCCTTTCCCCACTACTTTCTATTATATTCTGGGCTTCCATGAGGTCAAAAACATGTGGTTCACTCTCAACCCTCTGTGCTCTGCTCACTCCTCTCCCATCTATCTGCATTCACTTCCTAGTTCATAGTTCATGAAGAGACAACTGATCACACCAGGAGCAACTCATGTTTCTTTAGGTTCTCTGCTCTGCCATGGCTTAGTTTATACCTTGCTTATGTCATAACCGGATTGTTGAGGGTAAGGGCTGTGTCTTCTTTGTTTTTCTTCACCCTCAGTATTTACTTAGTAATTTAACAGCATTCAACTACTGTTAATAAGAAAGAGTGGGCATTTGGACTGTTTTTAAAGTTCCTTTGGGTAATTCAAGGCTTTGTCGCTCAGGCCCCCAAACAAAATGAAATATATTGCCTGGCCAGTGAGTTTGAAATGGCAGACACCAGTGTCTACCACACTGTGTTGTAAGCTCTGGGAGGACATCAGTCAGTAACCTCACCTTGGAATGGAATCACTTCCGTGATCCATGGTATATAGTGCATTTTTGCCTTTACCCAAGTAAATGTCTTTCCAAAGGCAAAGAGTGCTAAAAACACAACAGAGAGAGACAATTACAGTGGGGGGAAATGGAGCCTGTGGATCTTCTTTTTCCTCTCCTTTTTCTCAAAGAAAAATAAATTGGACTAAGGTTTTTAAAAATACAGGCATGGGGGAAGCCGGGATGGCTCATCAGATTAAGCGCTTGTCTTGCAGCCCCAGGGTCTGAGGATCGAGTCCCGGCCCTGGCCTGTGTGGACCCATATGCTGAACTGGGGTGTTCCCCCAGTCCAGTTCTCACTGGGGCATCGCCTCCCTGGTTTTTTCCATGCATGGCCCCCCACCCACCTGTGTGGAATGAAACTGTCGAAAACTAATGATGTACAACTATAGAGATTGCTCTGGGCCCTCCCCCTTCTCTCTGTCTCACTCTCTTGTCAAAAGCAATTAAATAAATCTTAAAAAAAAAAAAAAGTGACAGTAAAAAAAAATAAAATACAGGCATGCAATAAGTAAACCTAGTTAGGAGGCAGTTAATTAGAAGGTTGGGCATATTTTCCTATACCGTACTTTTCTGTGTGTTATGCAGTCAAACACATGAAGATGAACACATACCTGTGTATATGTATTTTTCTTCCCTTTAAAAATAGGTCTGGGAGAGGGCGGGGGAGTTGGGAGTGGGCACCAAATGTATGGTGATGGAGGGAGAGCTGATTCTGGGTGGTGAGCACATACTGCAATACATAGATGATGTCATGTAGAGTTGTATACCTGGAAACTATATAATTGTTACCAACCAATGTTGCCCCAATAAATTTAACAATAAAAAAATTGGTCCTACTAGGGGATGCCGGGGTAGCTCTGGTTGAGCACTTGCCTCACATTTGCAAGGTCTCGGGTTGGAATCCAGACTCTGATCAGCCCTTGCAAACCCCATATGCAGAACTGCGGCACAACTGGTAACCACCAAGAGGCTCTGTGGTGAAGGGTCCTGCCCCGAATGGCCCCACGTCTACCTATGTGGAGTGAAATCATGTCATAACTAATGAAGTACAAGTATGCAGACTGCTCTGTGCCCTCCCCCCTGCTCTTCCTCTCTCTCTCATCTTCATTCAAGCAATAAAATCTTAAAAATATAGGTCCTAGTATACAAAATATTTTATAATTTGTTTTTCTTCACTTAACATGTTTAAGACATCTTTCTAGGGGAAGCCCGGATGGCACAGTGGGTTAAGTGCTCACTTTGCAGCCCCTGGGACCCAGGATCGAATCCCGGCCTCCCCAGTTCATTTCTCTCTCCGTCTCTGTATATCTCTCTCTGTCAAAAACAATAAAAAATAAAATTTAGGGGAAGCTGGGATGGCTCAGTGGGTTAGGCGTTCACTTTGCAGCCCTGGGGACCGAGGATCGAATCCCGGCCCCGACCCATGTGGACCCATATGCTGAACTGGGGAGTGCCCCCAGTTCAGCTTTAACCGGGGCAAGACCCCGGCCCAGTTCCTGCCCTGCACAGCCCCCCCACCTGTGGAATGAAACTATGTGGAAAAACTGATGATGTACAACTATGGAGATTGTTCTGGGCCCTCCCCTTTCTCTCTGTCTCTGACTGTATCTCTCTCTCTCTCTCTCTCAAAAACAATAAATAAATCTTAAAAAAAAAAAAAGACATCTTTCTGCAGTGCTACAAGTAAAAGTCCCCATTTTTTAATAGTTTAATAGTAATCCATCATACACTGTGCCACAGCTTAGCTCACAAGTCACTATTGCTTATAACTGTTGAGATATTTTTTCCCAATTTTCACTTGACATTTCCAATTTTCAGTGCTGCTATGAACCAGAAATGTCTATATGGTTAAAGGAATATATTTTTTGATAATTTACTGGAAATAGAACTCTGGGATCAAAGGATATGTATTTTTTATTTTAAAATAGCTACTTGAACAGGCTGTACTGCTTAATCTCTCACCCAGCAGTGGGGGAGGGGAGTGCCTGTCTCTTTAAACTCACTTAACATTATTTATCTTTTCAAATGTTGCCTCTTATATAGAAGAAAGGCATTTTGCTGTATTTATCTCCATTCTCCAACGATAAAATTTTTATTTGCATTTCTTTTCAGATTAGAGGGCTTCTGATGATTGGCCATCTGTACTTTCTGAATTGCCTTTTCATGCCCTTTGCCCATTTTTTTCTACTGGGTCTTTTGTCTTGGTGACTTTTGAGAGCTCTCTGTAAAATGTCACAATTGTTTAAATGACTTATCTTGTTCATGGTTTTGGTCATTAAAGTTTTAGTCATTAATACAAGTGGTGCTATCAACCTATTTTCTATGGTTTCTAGATTTTATGTTGTGGGGTTTTTTTGTTAATATTTATTTTTTTATTTTGAGAGAAGGTGAGAGATAGGTAGATGTGGGGCAGGAACCAAACCAGGGGCCTCCCGCATGGGAGGAGACAAGCTTTGCCATCAAGCCATCTCTGCAACCCCTGTTGTGTTTTTAAAGGCTCTTTTTTGCTTTAAAATTGCAAAAAAATATTCCACATTATAGAGTAATAGTTATGCTTTTACTTTTACATTTGGATGTTTAAGTCATTTGGAATTTATTTTTTAATATGGTGTGAGGTAGAAAGGGATCAAACAAAATGTGGACTGTTTCAGTCTCACTCCCTTCTCCACCCCCACCCCCCACCCCCATGTGATTACTTTCACCAAAGATTCCTTTTGCCTGTTTTGTAATTTCATGTAAGAAACCAAACCATTCAGTACAAACTCTTTTGTGTCTGGTTTCTTTGTTTGGCATATTATTTCTTTTTTCTTTTTTCAGATTTTCTTTATTGTTTGAGAGAGGGTAAGAAATAGAAACAGAAGTGGGGAGGGTCCAGAGCAGTCTCCATAGTTGTACATTATTAGATGTGGCAGTTTCATTCCGCACAGGTGGATGTGGTTGCGAGCAAGGGTGGGAACCAAACTGGAGGCCTCCCCCAAGGGAGGAGAGAACCTTTGCCACCAAGCTATCCTGGCAGTTACCAGTTGTGTCACAGTTCAGCATACAGGTTTGCACAGGCTGGAACTGGAATTTGATTCCCAGACCTTGAGGTTGCAGGGCAAACCCTCAGCCTGATGAGCTATCCCAGCATCCCCTCAGCACAATTATTTCTATCTGGAGCTTTACATTAATTTTACTGCGTTATTTTCAACTGCCTTATTAGATTGTATCGAGATCTTAACTGAAAATAGTGTTCTTTCTTACCCATTTGAAAAACGTGGTTTGAATCAGCATACTGATTATTTGAATCAGAATCTTTGAAAACATATCTCAAGTTAATCTCATTACATTACTCCAAAATACTTTTACACTAGTAATTTCTTTAGCAGAATCTTTTTAAATAGTTATCAGGATAGTAAATTTAACTGGAAAAGCAAAGTCAGCATGTTTGCTTTTTAAACTATTATCCAATCCTGTGGATTGTTTTTGGTTTGTTTATGTATGTACCGGTATGTTTTTCTTGAACTATTTGAGAATAAGTTATAGGTATGTGCCCCTTTGCCCTATATACTATAATATTGACTTAAAAAAAGGGCATTACATAACTATAGTTATCAAAATCAGGAAATTAACAAAATAATTCTATTATCTAAGCTTAGACATCATTTAGATTTCAACACTTATTTCAATAATGTTCTTCGTAGTTCAAAAGAAAAATCCAGGGTCATGCACTGCTTTCAGTTATCATGTCTCTTTGGTTTCCTTTTTTCTTTTTAAAGTTTTATTTATTTATTTATTTTTTGACAGAGACAGAAAGAGAGAGATACAGAGAGAACTGAACTGGAGGAACTCCCCAGTTCAGCATATGGTTCCGCACGGGCCGGGGCCCGGGCCAGGGCTGGGATTCGATCCTCAGTCCCTGGCGCTGCAAAGTGAGCGCTTAACCCACTGAGCCATCCCAGCTTCCCCTGGTTTCCTTTAAGCTATAATAGACTCTAAGACTTGTGTTCTATTCATGACATTGCCATTTTTGACAGTATAGACTGCTTTATTATTATTTTTTTAAGATTTATTTTATTGTTTTGGCAGACACACAGAGAAGGGTGAGGGCCCAGAGCAGTCTCCATAGTTGTATGTCATTGGTTTTCAACATAGTTTCATTCCACATAGGTGGGCACAGGGTGGGAACAAAACTGGGGGCCTCCCACATGTGAATCACACCCCAGTTCAGCATATGGGTTTGCATGGGCGGGGGCCAGGACTCAATTCCCGGACCCCTGGGCTATAAGGTGAGTGCTCAACCCGCTGAGCCATCCTGGCATCCTAGACAGCTTGCTTTTTTTTTTTTTTTTTTTTTATCTTTTTATATTTATAAAGAGTAATTATTTTATCTTCAGTGCATATTTATTTCTATTTTACTTTTGACAGATAGAGAGAGAGACAGAGACAGCTAGAGAACCGAACTGTGGGAACTCCCCAGTTCAGCATGTGGGTCCTGCCTGGGCCGGAGCCAGGATTCGATCCTCGGTCCTCGTGGCCTCAAAGCGAGCGCTCAACCCACTGAGCCGTCCCGGCTTTCCCCGACAGCTTATTTTTTAAGACTTGTTTTTTATTTTTGTTTTGTTTTTTCTCATGATTAGGCTGAAATTAATACACTTTTATCGGTAATATCACCAGTGTGTTCTCTCCAGAAAGACAGATTCTGTCTTTCCTTTTGAGTTATCCATGGTGTTGGTCAGGTTTCTCCACTGGAAAGTTACTCTTAACCTTTGTGTCTGTGGGGACAATACTTTGAGACTTAAGTAAATATTCTTTTCATCCTCCACTAATTTCAGCATTCACTGGTTCTTATCCAATAATGGTTTTCTCAAGTTTTTATTCCTTTTATGTCTTTTAATTGATTTTCTGCCGTAAGTGATACCTTGACCTTATACTCAGTTTATCAGTGTCAACTTAGAGATTCTTATTTTATTCAATAAGTTATGATTATTATTTTATATTTTTTCTCTTTTTTAATTTTTTTATTAATCAAATAATACAAAAACACCATCATTCTATAAATGCCCAAGCACCCAGCTGGTCCACTCATTACCAGGGTCATACCCTCTTTAGCCTGTGCCCCACCCAGCTGTAGCCCAAGGACAATCCTAGATAAGGCTGGGATAGAGCTGGAGGCAGGAGGGACAGCACTGGACACACAGCTCATTTGAGTTGGGGTCTCAGACACCATTTTTAAAACCAAATTTCCAGCCCATTTCAGATCATGCCCCATAGCCTAGCTCCTCTCTGCCCCGCCCCCACTACCAAATAGCTTGTCCTTAATACCAACCATCCTTACCCCTCCAGCATCCATCCCTGGCCCTAGCCCGCCCCCTGAGCCTCCCTATGGTGGGACCTCCTGAACCCATGAGCTTCATGGAGCTCCCTGGGATGAAGCACAGAGCTGTTCTGAACCTGAACCTTACAGAGGTGAAGCAGGTGTGGGCTTGGGAACAGCATGGTGATGGTGGAGAGAGGAGTTTTATTTTCAGGCCCACAGTCTCCCGTTTGTTTTTTTTGTTTGTTTGTTTGTTTTTTAAGATTTTTTATTATTTTTGACAGAGAGAGAGAGAGAGAGATACAGAGAGAAGGGGGAGGGCCCAGAACAGTCTCCATAGTTGCACATCATTGGTTTTTTTTTTACATAGTTTCATTCCACAGGTAGGTGCAGGGCTGCAGAGGGCAGGAACTGGGCCGGGGTCTCACCCCGGTGAGAACTGAACTGGGGGCACTCCCCAGTCCAGCATATGGGTCCACATGGGCCAGGGCTGGGATTCGATCCTCAGTCCCCCAGGGCTGCAAAGTGAGCACTTAACCCACTGAGCCATCCCAGCTTCCCCCCCACAGTCAGATAGTTGGCTATCTGATGGTGGAGAAAACTATTTTTAACTCCTTCGATGCAAAAGAGAAATTTCAGCTAGGGTAGTACTATAATATAGGGGTAAGGAAGGTTTGAAATGAAACTAAAACTGAGACACTATAAAGAAAAACAAATTTGGTTACACAAAAGATTTAAGCTTCCCAACGAAAGGCACCATGAATAATTAAAACACACATATTACAGCATATAAATATCCAGAAGACATTAAATACTCCTGCAAATCAATAAGTAAAATAGACAGACAATCCAGTTGACAAAGAGCATAGACTATGAATGAGCAGTTTACAAATAAAAGAAACAAACATGACATAAAATTCCCTTGCTAGCAACTAAAGGAAAACAAAAATAGTGAGACATTTTTGCATATCATCCTGGTAAAACTTTACACATTTCCTAATATCCCACGTGGGTAGGTTATGAGGAAATGGACAGCTGTTGGAATGGTAAACTAATAAAAAGCCTCTTGGAGGAAGGGGTAGTACTAAACAAACATCCACAGTATGGAATAAAAAAAGATGGCAGTAGATCAATATATAGGGCGGGAAAATATTTCAAGGCCTATTACTGAGTATCAAGCAAGTTACAGTGAGTATATAAAATATGATTCTGTTACATAACAAGTTTATTTTTGTTTATAATAATATATGTATCTAAATGCCCAAGAAAATGTTTTGAGGTCTCACCAAGCTAACAATCGTTACCTCTTAGGAATATAGTGGGAAAAAGGGAGACTGGGTAGCTTTTTTCATATCTTTAGGAGGGTGAATCTTTTTTTTTTTTTTTTTTTTTTTTTTTTTT
>PVKE010022356.1:0-25649 GCA_004027555.1 Craseonycteris thonglongyai | reverse complement strand
AGAAATTATCTTTTTGTCTTCAGTGCATATTTATTTCTATTTTACTTTTTGACAGATAGAGATAGAGACAGAGACAGAGACAGCTAGAGAACCGAACTGTGGGAACTCCCCAGTTCAGCATGTGGGTCCTGCCTGGGCCGGAGCCGGGATTCGATCCTCGGTCCTCATGGCCTCAAAGCGAGCGCTCAACCCGCTGAGCTGTCCCGGCTTTCCCCTATATGTTTTATTAAAAGGTGGTAAGTGCTATGGAGACTAGCACTTAAGGCATTAGAAAGGGGGAAAGTGCCAGATTTAGGGATAGGGCAGATTTTAGTATTAAAGAAAATTGTGACATAGTCTTCATGAAGAAAGTGAAATTTGAACAAGGCATCTAAACTCGCTTGCTCAAGTATTCTGTAATAGAATTGTAAAAAAATGATGTTAGCCCTTCATATTTCATGTTGGCGTTAAAGTTTTTTTATCATGAGTTCAATTCTTAACATTTGTGCAATGCTGATATTTTAAAATACAGCTCATCTCTTACAAAGTGTAACCAATGGAATTTAAACACTAATGATTTTATATATTATTATCCATTTAAAGAAAATATGAACAAGCTCTTTATTAGTATTTTACAAAATACACATTTATTAACTCATTGATTTAATGTGAAATGACCATAGTATAAACCTAACTGGTTATGTCAAACCTCATTGGCAAACCAGTCAGCCAAATCAGACTTATGGATATGAATGATATAAACTATATTGGAATACATATTTCATGCTGTGATTTGACCAAATAGGTTTTTAACTGCATTAATGAATAATTAATTAATGCTGAATCTATAAATGTAAAAGTTTTATCTGTGGAATTTATTCAGGATATCTTATTTTTAGATTTATTTTTATTGTTTTTGACAGAGACAGAGAGAAGGGGGAGGGCCCAGAGCAGTCTCCATAGTTATACGTCATCAGTTTTTGACACAGTTTTATTCCACACAGGTGGGCAGGGGCCTCGCAGGGCGGGAACTGGGCTGAAGGCCTCCCACATGGGAGGCACGCCTCCTCAAGCCAGGGGCGGAGCCAGGTAGCAAGAACTGAACTGGGGGCCTCCCACATGGGAAGCACACCCCAGTTCAGCATATGGATCCGCATGGGCTGGGACCGGATTCAATCCTCAGACCTAAGGGCTGCAAGGCAAGTGTTGACCCACTGAACCATCCCAGCTTCCCCTATTCAGTATATCTTGAAAAAATTTGGTAATAGTTCACATTCTAGTTATAATTGAAAGAACCAAGGCCACCAATCTGTATTGCTATTTTATTTGTTCTCCTAGTACTCTCCTGAAGGACTATGTATTCTTTGAGAAAAGGCACGGTATGGAAGAGGGGAGGTCACCAAATGAAAATTGTTATTACTCATCTCTATTTCTACCATACAATGCAATTCATATTTCTGTTCATATATATATGACAGGGAGGTCAGAGACTTCCCCCAAAGAATATTTAGAATTTTTCTTTTGTTTCACATTTTATGCCTCAGACTAATGTTCATAGTTTTTTAATGGGTGAGGACTATGACTTTCACTTGCTACTGTGAATGCAGAGACATTCTTAGGCAGATCATGTTTAGAAAAGAAAGCATATGTAAATTGAGGATCTGTGAATAGATTTTCCTAAAATAATCCATGACAATATACATTGTACTCTTTGGAAAGTCCTTAGGTATTATATCTCCAGGGTATGCTTTTCCCAGTTCAAAGCCACTATTGTTTAAATCAGGGATATCCAACCTTTTTGGCTTCCCTGGGCCACACTGGAAGAATTAACTTGGGCCACACATAAAATACACTAACACTAACGATAACTGATGAGCTAAAAAAAAAAAAAAAGTCACAAAAATAATCTCATAATGTTTTAAGGAAGTTTATGAATTTGCGTTGGGCCACATTCAAAGCCATTCTGGGTTACATGCAGTTTAGATTGGACAAGCTTGGTTTACATTGTTGAGTTGAATTAGTTTGTGTTAGTTTTCCACTGTGAAGAAGTAGTTATAGATTACTTCTGAGAAGAGTAAAACCCTTGAGTCTTGAGTATCTGTTAAGGGCCTCTAATACAAGCTTTCTCCTTTGAAGCAAGGAAGTAGGTAGCTATTATTTTGCCTGGATTATATCTACTGGTACATACAGTGAACTGTGCCTGCACTGTGGTGGGTCTGTAAGGTGGGTATATCATAAAAGTGGAAGTAAGAAGACAAACGAAATTTTCCAGTATCTCAAGAGGAGTAGAAACTAGAGCTAGTATTACCATAAGAAATTTGGATGCTTTATAACTTTCCCACATTTATTTTTCAGTATAGCTCTCTGTTTCTCTGTAGTGATAATCTATAAAACCCCTAAAATAAGATCTGTGTGTGGCTGCAAGGATAACAAAGAATGGGGAATCTGAATAGACCTTCCAGATTCTAACCAGGCATAAGGGATGGGAGTAAGACTGATAGAAAGTGGTGGCTTACACAGGTGCTTCAACGGGTGAAGGGTGTTTTTTAATTCTTTGTGTTTCTTTTGATTTGTTTATCAGGATTTTATTTTTAACAACTTAAACTAATAGAAAGGTTATAGTAGCTCTGCCCCATCCTTCCCACACCCCCCTTCTGGGATCCAGAGTTATGTGTGGCATTTAGTTGTTTAATCTTGCCTTTTCTATGTGAATGATAGTGACAGTTTTGAAGAGTCAAACCTGATGTTTTCACAATGACCTTTTTTAATACTTTTTGTAGTTATTTCTCTGATCATTTCCTCATGATTAGATTTAAATTATATATTTTTTATAGGAATACTACATAAATGATGTGCCCATTTCAGTGCATCACACTACAAGTTGATAAATGATGCAGAATCTAAAGACATTGTGGAAGTAACTTTATTTTTCTTATTTTCTTTTCCATGTACATGAGGACTGTCTGGAAAGTACCTAGCCATGTAACAATTCTCATTATATTGACAATGGCTGAATTTTTTTCAGATAGCCTTCCTACAAAAGAGTGATACATGGTAAATCTAAATGAGCTTTAATAGCTCCATGAATATGCATAAAATGGAAATTCTAAGCAAGCATTGTAATTGTTGAATAGGCAGCATTTTTTCTTTTTTAGTGGTATGTAAAATAATGATATTTCTATAATAAACAGTATCTTAGATTCATTTAAGTAGGGCTATGTGGGAAAAATCCAGCCATTGTCAGTATAACAAGAACAATTACATGGCTGGATACTTTCCAGATGATCCTTGTATATTTTATTTATTTTTAAAGATTTTTTTATTAAAATATATCTAATATACAATATTAGATTAGTTTCAGGCGTACACTGTAGTTATTCAACATTTATATACCTAAAGAAGTGATCACCATAAAAAGTCCAATAACCATCGGACATCATATCACACTATCACAGTATTATTGACTATAGAGATGCCAGGATAGTAGATAGCTCAATAATTGCGTGCTTGCCTCATAGTTGTGAGGTCCAGGGTTCGATTACCAGCCCCAGCCCATGCAAACCCATATGCTGAACTACAGAGCAACTGGTAGCCTCTGGGATGGCACCATGCTAAAGGTTCTTGCCTCCCATGCGGGAAGCCCCTGGCTTGGTCCCCACCCTGTGTTGCCCCAGTTTGGTTCCCCCTGCACGACCTCACACCCACCTGTGTGGAACCATGTCACAATAATGATGTACAACTATAGAAATAGCTCTGGGCCCTCCTTACTTCTCTCTCTGTCTCTCAAAGCACTAAAATAAGTCTTTTAAAAGCACAATAAGAATCTTTTAAAAAATAAAATATATATACATTTTAAGAACGGAAAGAAATTGTATTAAAATTATAATAATATAAGATGAATACAAGTCATGTTTGACTTCTGCAATTACAAGAGGTGCTCAAAGTGGTTGCCATCATCATCCACCAGAGGTCCTCAAATTTTTTAAACAGGGGACCAGTTCACTGTCCCTCAGACCGTTGGAGGACCGGACTGCGGGCCCGGGACGAGTTGGCTGCTAAGCAGGGCAGGCAGCGGCAGCAAAACACCCGGCAGGCCCCGGCGGGCCAGATAAATGTTTTCAGTGGGCAGTAGTTTGAGGACCCCTGATCTAGACACTTCTGATTACAGAGAACTACTGCTTGAGCGATGTTGACCAAAGTGTCCACTTGTATCTCTGCATATGCCGTTTCAATTTATCATAAGTCTCAAACTTATCATGAATGTGTGCAATTGTTAGGCATGTTGGAGGTTCTATTGCATACCACACCTCCATTGTCATTGTACTTCCACAATGTTCTCAAATTTCAAATACCACTTCAAAATGGTTTTGTGCTCTTTGAATGACAACCATGCCTGCACCATTTTTTTTGACTGACCTGCCTATCATATGGTAACACTAGCATTCATTTGATTAACGCCATCTTTTGAGCAATGATCATATTACACATTGCTACTGTAATTCAATTCAATTTCAAAAAGCAATACACAGATAACATCTCTTAAAATATTTATACAATTTTTGGCACCCCTGGTATATTGAGTCACTGAAGCTAAGGGAATTCTACTGAGTGGGTAGGAGAATGCCCATTAGGTTTTACAATAAATATCATTGGTCACTTTGGTAGGAGAAGTTTCAAGATAGTACAATAATAGAGTAGGAGTCCAGGTAGAAGTGCACTCAAGCGTTTAAAGGTTGCTAAGAAAGTATAGAAACAGACGGGATGCCAGGATTGCTCAGTGGGTTGAGTTGAACTCTCACCTTGCTGCCCTGGGGTCCAGGGATCGAGTCCTGGCTTGGCTCTTGGACCCATATGTTGAACTGGGGCGTTCTTCCCATGTGGGAGGCCCCTAGTTCAGTTCCTGCCCGAGGCATGCTTTCCATGTGGGAGGTCTCCAGTTTGGTTCCCACCCTGCATGGCCCCACATCCACCTGTGTAGATTGAAACTATGTCAAGGGGAAGCCAGATGGCTCTGCAGGTTAATCGCTTGCTTTGCAGCCTTAGGGACCAAGGATCGAGTCCTAGCCCCGGCCCATGCGGACCCATATGCTGAACTGGGGTATGCTTCCCATGCAGGAGTCACCCAGTTCAGTTCTTGCCCCCTGGTTTGGCCTCTGGGTCAAGGGGGGTATGCCTCCCATGAGGGAGGCCCCCGGCCCACCTCTGTGGAATGAAACCTTATTGAGAACTGATGATGCACAACTAAGGAGACTGCTCTGGGTCCTCTCCCTTCTCTCTGTCTCTGTCAGAAACAATAAAATAAATCTTCAAAAAGAAGAGCGAGACAGAGGTATTATTGCAAATATTCTTAGTGGTGTCACTTTCTAAGTTGTTATACAAGTTTCTATCAGAAGTAAGTGCTTGATAAACTTTTTTAATGAAAGAATGAAAAAATTTTTTTTTTTTAACAATAGCTGTTCCATATACTACCTACACTAAAATGTACAATAGCTCCCCATAGCTCACAAGTAAGCGTCTATTAAATATGTAGCTTAGACTTTTACTCAGGGCCATTCACAATTTGTAAATATTTCCTGCCTATCTAATTTCTCCCATTGTTCTCGTTATAAATCCTGTGCTCCATCTGGGCTAGATCTTTAATGTCTTGACTCATACATCTTTCTCATCTTGGAATTATTTTTACTTATTTCTGCCTCCTGCTTTTCCAGGAATCTAGCCTTACTACCTTAGCCTCCACAACCTCATCTTCTTGGAATTTCAACAGCATAGACATCTTTTATTCTTAGTTTTCCTCACTTTCTACCTCAGACAGATGTTTGATAACAGTGAAGATAATCACTCAATTTTCATTAAACTTTATGATTCTATACTCTCCTTTGAAAAACTTCAGACTGAGAAAAAATGAAAACTAGGTAATACACTGAGATGGGCTTTTGTAGCAAGTGAAAGCTGATAACTTTTTTCTTTTTTTCAAAATTTTCCCTAATATTTTTTAAACCATACCACACAATCAAGGACTTTAAAATTAAGGAAATTTTATAATTATTAATGAGTTTTTTGTAGGAAATTTTTTTTGGTTAATTTTACCTTATAACATGACTTTGTAATTTTTCAGAAATGCAATAAAATTAATTGTATAGAATTACTATTATAAGAAGATATTAATTTATTTTCTCTTTGAAGGTCCAAGGGATGTCCTTCATAGCAGCAGTTCTCATTCTCAATTTGGAAGAGGCAGATGCCTTCATTGCCTTTGCAAATCTCCTGAATAAGCCATGCCAGTTGGCATTCTTTCGTGTGGATCATAGCATGGTATGGACATTTGAAATAAATCATATTTTTCTTTGTTAGTTTCAGTAATCTGAATGCCCTTCTAGAGTGAGAATAATAGAAGACTAAAATAATTTAACCTAAAATAAACTTTTCATTGAATTATAGTTTTATTAATGCTTGATGAAAAGATTCAGAAAGAGGTGCTAAGCAAGATTTTGTTAATTTATGATTAAGGATTTAACTTCTCTATTTTAGAGCATACTCTTTTAATAATTTTATTGATATTTCTATCTTTAGATGTTGAAATATTTTGCAACATTTGAAGTATTTTTTGAAGAAAATCTCTCGAAACTATTTCTTCATTTCAAATCTTATAGTCTTACACCAGACATATACTTGATAGACTGGTAAGTCATAACATACATAAAATATAATAATTAAAAGGAAACAGACTTTTTGTGTGTTTTATGAACTAGAGTAAATTGATATCCTTTATTTTACTTAACACACAAGGGCTTATGGTAGTTATGATAGTGTTTTTTTTTAACCTAGGGCTTTGTTTTCTTCAAAGCTTTATCCAGCTTTCTGACAGAGTGATGATGCTTATTTAGGGGTTAATTCCTTTTTTCAACGTGACATTTCAACTCTTCTGTTTTAACTGGAGGGTTTGCCTAAGACTTTGGTGAGCAGTATAGAATAGGGTGTGAATTTTGCCAGTAGGGAGCAGTTGATTTTAAGATAGATTATTAAGAGTACATATGAAACATTAGACCCTAAATCATAATCATTTATAATCATTGGGGTCATGTAAATAATAAGTTTTAATATAGAGAAATAAATAACTAATAGCATTGGTCAAATATATCTTCCCATTTGTTTGGGGCTTTTATTAGGCTTAAAGAAAAAAATCAAAGTTTTTGTTCATGTATTCTCTTCCATTCCCACTAGGAATATTGGAGTTCCTCTGGGAAGGACCCAAGGTAATGGGGGAGAAGAGGGTTTTATATCATGGGACCCAGAGGACCAAGATCAAATACTAAATCTATAAAGGGGGAAAAATAACTTAAGTCAGTCTTGAGGAATGTGAATGTGAGGCAAATCAGGATCACAGTTAATGTGGGGAGCAGGATGGAACTCATAATGGAAGAGTACTGTATCCTGGAAACTGCCTACGCACTGCTGGCACCCTCTCCCATTTGGAATAGTGAGTTAGTATTTCTTCTGTGCCATTAAGAGTATTCTTTTTGTTGTGTAATTAAATATTTGTTTACACTTGAAGAAACTGACATGGATTTTTGTTTCACTGCCTCTGTTGAACTTAATACATACAAATCCCAAAATCAGTTGTGCAGAAAACAGAGGAATTAACTAAGTGGCAGTGCTAAAGGGTATTCTTTTTGTTTTTATAGAAGAGCTTTTATTTCCCTTTCTCAAGTTTCTTCAGCCATAACCTCAAATAAACACAGTCTGTATAAAACAATGTAAACTTTCTTTGACAAGGCAACTTTAAGAGAAATTCTCTAACACTTACTCTCCCTGCTTCCCCAACCAGAACGCCACCCAAAGCATCAATGGATAATGAATTATATGATCAGACACTGCCAGAAAAGATGGAAAAAGCCATCTTGATGATTCTGATGGAGCTCCAAAGGAGCTCCAAAGGAAGTAGAAAGTAAAGTTTGGTTAAGGGAAAAAGAAACAACAACGACAACAAAAAAAAACACCTCAAAAACTAACAGTAGATGTTTGTAGAAGGAGAAAAGAGAAATAAGACTTTATAATTTTGTATTTAGGTTACTCAAAGATGATACTTGGGTTTCTCATACAATAATAGAAACTTTTATTGAGCATTTCATATGTGCCAGGCACTGTTCTAAATACTTTACATTGATTAACTCCTTCAGTTTTCAAAACAATCCTGTACTGAGACATAAGATAGTATTAGCTTTTGTTTACTAATGAGGAAATTAAGGAACAAAAAGGGTACATATCTTGCTCAATATAATACAATAAGTTGCAAACCTAAGATTCAAACTCAGGCATTCTGGTTTCAGCTCCATACCCTTGAGCACTAGGCTATTCTACCACTGTAGTTTATTAGGCTGTATATCCATGTAAGGTTGTAAATTCATACAGTTCCATTACATGTTACTTAATTTCTTACCATTCTAGCTCTTTGAGGAAAAGAGCCATACCTTACTTGTCTTTTTATTCCTAATTAAGCGCTGTTTATACAGAGATGCTTAATGAGTGAATGAATATGTAAATGAAAATTTTCAATAACTATTTTTCCTACTTATTTTAGGATCTTCACCTTATATAGCAAATCACTACCACTTGATCTGGCCTGTCGAGTCTGGGATGTATTTTGCAGAGATGGGGAGGAATTTTTATTTAGGACTGGATTAGGAATTCTCCGATTATATGAAGATATTCTCCTACAGATGGATTTTATTCATATAGCACAGTTTCTAACTAAATTGCCAGAAGATATCACATCAGAAAAGCTCTTCAGCTGTATTGCAGCCATTCAGATGCAGAATAGCACCAAAAAATGGACTCAGGTAAAGTGACATTTTTCTGCTTTTAATAGATGTTTTCAAACAATCATATATTAGTAAGTACAATGATGCCTTGGAATTCAAACTTAATCTGTCCCAGAACCCTGTTCGAGTTCCAAAATCAGTGGGCGTTAGGATAAAGCTACGCTACATCCCATGTGAACAACATGTTGGCGTTTGGATTCCAAAGCAGCGTTTGGATACCGAGGCAACATTTACTTGATTTTTTCATTCGGATTCCAAGTTGTTCGAGTTTTGGGGTGTTTGGATTCCAAGGTATCACTGTACACTGTTTTGTGGTATTAGGGGATGCCAGGATGGTTCAGTGGGGTGAGCACTTGTCTTGCAGCCCCGGGGTCCAAGGATCATATCCTGCTCAGCCATTGTGGACCTGTATGCTGAACTGTGGTGTGCCTCCAGAGTGGTTCTCATCGGGATGAGCTTCCCATGTAGGAGACCCCCAGCCATGTATATACCTCTCATGTGGGAGGCCCCCAGCCTGGTTCCTGCCATGCACAGCCCCGAGCCCCCTGCCCAGTTCCTGCCCCCCTGCTCTTCGCAGCCCTGTGCCCGACTGTGGAGTGAAACGAAATCCAAAACTAATGACATACAACTGTGGAGACTGCTCTGGGCCCTCCCCCTTTTCTCTCTCTCTCTCTTTCTCTCTCTGTCAAAAACAAAAATCTTTTTATAAAAGTGTTGTATTAAGTTGACTTCTTATAAAAAAAAAAAGTTATATATTTCTCAAATGTTAGTGCTAAATTAAAAAAAAATTTTTTTAATAATTTTTTACTTTGAAAAGGCAAGAGCTTAAAACAGATTGTTCCTCTTTTACCTATCCAAACCTATAGATTTATTTTTATGTACATTCAGTAATAACTTCTGAGTTTAGTGAAGTACAATCTGCAGTATTCATGTATTTGCCAGAGCAGATATATAATTACTTTGGTATTTCAGATTGACAACATTTGTATTAAACACCTGCTATGTACTAAGGATTTGCAATAGAAAGGCTATGATATTTGTATAATCCTGGCTTTTTTAGATGTTTAGTGTTGTTAGGGAAGCAAACATTGGCAGTCTAACTTAAGTGACATAAAAGATAGCACTTTTATTCATTTTATTCATTTGGTTTATGAATGATAGACAATAGGCATTAAAACACACCGTTTTATTGCTTATGAAAATGAAATGTAAGAATTTTCTGTTACCAAATAGTAATTTCAGAATATTTGACAACTGATGAAACTGGTGAAAACTGGAATCTAATTATATACCATAAAATTGGGTTGTAACAAACAAGAGGATTTCAGAATGGTAGTCTTAATGGGCACAGAGTTAAGTATACTAAAGCTTTTTCCTGTTACTAAACTAACTATAGTAAATCTCTTTAATCTGAATGGTAGTGTTTTGAGGATTAACATTTACTCTGTATAATTCCAGGTCTTTGCATCTGTAATGAAGGATATTAAAGAAGGAGACAAGAATAATAGTCCTGCTCTGAAAAGCTGATCATCAAAATTAACAGACTAATTGGAATATAAACATGGTTTTTGATAAAAGTTTTTTATTTCCTATGTTAAAAGCATGGAAGAAAATGTTGGAGAAATTTAAAAGAATCAAGACATGTAAAACTGCAGATTTTGAATTCTTTGGCTACAGTAAATGGAATAAGTAACCTATTGACAGTATTATTAAAAAATGTATTTTGTAGAGATAGCCATTTTACAAAGGAAAAAGTTTAAATGGCTAGTTTAATTCTCCATGAGTTGGAGTGAACAGTAATGCAATAATTTTTTTTAACAGCTTTGGAGATACTTCACATTTTTACATCTTTTCTTTTTTAATAATTACCATAAAGGCACTTTGGAGGTCAGAGCAGGATTGTTAAATACCATTTTAACTTCCAAAATACTCTTAGAAATAAACACCTTAGTACAGATATTGTCTATCTCTAGTTCTGACCTTTTGAAGATACTACAGAACAAGAGTAAGCAAGTTGGGTTGTAAATTATTTAAATTAATGAAGTTGTTTATCTTTAGTCACAAGTTAGGGCAAATTTGGATTGTCTGGGAACTGGAAATATTGGTGGAAAATTGTTTCACATTTGTTTAGGTGTTTTTCCACAGTATCATGTCTTGTTTCTTTTTTGAAGGAAAATTATTTCTTTCCCATAAGGAATTCTGTCACTCAGAGAATTTTTAGCCTTTCTATTTCTAGCCTTTCTATTTCTAGCCTAAGAAATTGTTCATCTAGTAATTTAAGAAAGCTAACTAGTAGAAGGAAAGTTCTTTGCACTTTATTGGACTGAAGACTTGATTTTGGTATTAAGTCCATAAATGTAAATGAGGTTTTTCACTGGTAAGAGTAAGAAGTATGAATTCTGAGTTCTTAAATAGCATGCTATGTAGCAAAACTTTACATTTTTTAGTTTAAATTCTTTTTGTCTATAGAAACAAAATTTGTTAATTCCAGTTTGTAGTTTGAAATCTTAATATGTAGCCAAGTCCATGACTTGTAAAACACTGTGCATAATTTTCTAATTGATGGAAATAAGAGTAAAGGAAAAGATAAAATTAACTTTTTCTAATGAGTTTAACTTTGATGGTATAGTGAATAAAGAAATTATTAATTATTGGCAAATTGACATTGAATTTATTATACGTTTAATTCTTAAACCTAAAATAAATCACTTGAATATTATGAGTGTTATCTGTGTAACATGCTACTTGGTTAATTGTTGCAGTTTGGTTTGAAACAACACTTAAGTACACTATTTCTGTTAGTGGTACATTGTCTTCAAACTAAACAAGACTGAGAACCTTGGTAGTGTCATGACTGCCTATTTAGGAGCATGGGACCAGATAGTGTCCATATATTTTTACCCTATGGGTCATTCTAGCCTAGGGACCACTAGTGGAACCCTCAGAAGTTAACTCCTGTCAATAGGAGCTTACTTAGTGGAAACTAGTAGTGTAATAAAGTAATTGAGGGAGCGTCCAGGGTCTTAATAGGTTTTAGAATGGTGTTTTAACTCTGGTAACTACTTCTTTTATAATGGTGGCCCTGATAGAGGGAATGTAAGGCCTGGCAATAATCTCTTTGAAGTTATACTACCTGCCTGAATTTAATCTTCCTTTTGTGCATTTGTTTCCTGAGTTGAACCTAAATTGCTGTCTTTCTTTTTCTCATTTTTATTATTGTACAGTTTCTTTATAAATGTGTATATAAAATGTAAATATAAGGAATTCACTAAAAACCACTATTAACAATTGCTGTGTAAATAAAACTTGTAAGCAGAGTAATTACTTGAAGTGAGTCTTCATTACTTTGGGGATATCTGGTTTATTTAACCACATTTGGAGAAAAAAAGAAATAAACTTTTTTGTTGCCAAATTTCTCTTCCAAAGAATGCACTAGGCATTCAGCCTCTTGATACTGACAGTACTGGCAGCTACAAAATATATTGTATTGTTTTTTCCCTTGAACCTTCCATGCATGCAATATAGGGTTATTCACATAGTCAATGAGAGTTTTTTTGGTTAAAGTATATTTTCAATTAAAAAATAATTTCTACAGTCCTCAAGATAATTTGAAATTTAATATGAATTTGAAATTCAATATGGTGTTTAATTTGTCTACTTAATCAACATACGAGGGCTGTCTGGAAAGTATCCAGCCATGTAACTGTTCTCATTATATTGACAATGGCTGGATTTTTTCCAGACAGCCCTAATATGTATTTCCTATTTCATTGTCCTTTTAGCCCAGGTCTACATTGTATTAAGTAAGTGCTACTAGAAAATTCCAGAAACTAGCTAATTTTCTAAAATCATAGAACATAGTCATAGTTTTTGCTGATTTTTTTTGCATTGATGACCTTCGTATAATGTTACTGGTTTGAATATATCTGACTTTACAAAGTTAAGTAGTACTAGGAAAAGGACATTGAGATTTTCAAAGCCCCTGACTTTACAATAACAGCTTTCATTGTAGCTTAGGAACTAGTGCTATTTTCATCTAGAAAAGTCTACTTTTTAGAGTTAGTTGGAGGGTATCATTCTAAAGCATATAATCATGGAATAATTTATCTTCATAATGCCATATGGTTTATTTTGTTTTTTCATTACCTATTTTTGTTAGGCTCAGATAAAATTTTGTATTCTGAGCCTATTCAAATAGCAGAGATTGATATAAAAGAGGCAAATAAACATGAGGTTGCATTGAAAAATCAGATTTTTAGAGGAAGCTGGGATGGCTCAGTGCGTTAAGTGCTCACTTTGTAGCCCAGGGTCCGAAGATCAAATCCCGGCCCTGGCCCATGTGAACCCATATGCTTACCTGCGGTATGGCTCCAGTTTGATTCTTGCCAGGGTGAGATTCCCATGTGGGAAGCCCCCAGTTTGGCCCCAGTACACAGGGGCGTGCCTTCCATGCAGGAGGTCGGTGGCTGGGTTTCCACCCTATGCGGCCCCCACCCACCTGTGTGGAAGGAAACCATGTCGAAAATTGATGATGTACAACCATGAAGACAGCTCTGGGCCCTCTCCCTTCTCTCTGTCTCTCTCTGTTTCTGCCTCTCAAAAACAATAAAATAAATCTTTAAAAAGAAAAATCAGATTTTAATTTTCCGTGACTAGTTGACATAGTGTCAAGAAACAGTTTTACCTCTGGGGAAAATTACTTTTGTATTGAATTCATATTCTTTTGATGTTGTCAAAGCAGTGTCCAAAATACACATTCCCAAATGTGGTAAAACTTCGTTAATTAGAACTTCACTATCTCTTCTCAGCCTTTTGGCTAAGATCACGTGTAGAACCTCACTGCTTCACAACATGTAAAAACAAAAATTAAATAGAAGTTTTAAAAAACATTTCAGAGAAACTAGCCACCTCTGGTGAGAAGAAAGCCTTGCCTTTTAAAAATTCTGTTTGAAGGGATTCCGGGATGGCTCAGCAGGTTGAGCGCTCTCTTTGCACCCCTGGTGCCTGCAGATTGAATCCCAGCCCCAGCCTGTGCTGACGCATATGCTGAACTAGGGGGGGTGTGCCCCCAGTTCAGTTCTTTTTTTTTTTTTTGCAAGATACAATCAATTTTATTTTATTTATTTTTTTTTCTTCCTTTTTTTTTTTTTAAATTTATTGTTAAATTTGATGAGGTTACATTGGTTAGTAACAATTAGTTTACAGATGTACAAGTCCACATCACATCATTCATGCATCGTATTATGTGCCCATCACTCAGTATCAGTTCCCCCCAGTTCAGTTCTTGCTGGGCCCTTGTGGGAGGCCCCCAGCCTGGTTTCTGCCCTGCGCAGCCCTGCGCTCACCTGTGGAATAAAACTATCTTGAAAAACTAAAGGCGTACAACTATGGAGACTGCTCTGGGCCCTCCCCCTTCTTTCTGTCTCTTTCTGTCTGTCTGTCTCTGTCAAAAAACAATAAAAATAAATCTTTAAAAATAAAAATACTGTTTGCTTACTAACCATGTAATTGTAATAGAAGTTAACTACTTCGTACTTGAATTAATGCAGGAATGTTTGTTAAACCCTGATTATGTGTCAAGCACTGCCTCAATATTCTGATGGGTTAAACAAGGCTTGGGAAGTTAGTAAAACTGCATTTCTTTCTGAACATCTACCATTCATATTAATCTTCCTTGATTCCAATTAATGTGCATTTCATCTGTGGGTTGGATTTATTTTCTAATAAACATCAGGAAGGAAATTTGACTTTAAAGAATTGCATTGAAAAAATATGTCATTTGTTGAACATTTACGTAAACAGCACTTTCATAATTTTAAGGTAAAGTGACTTTTGTATTGCAATGTATGTGGAAAATCACTTGTAATAAAAATGTAAATGTTATCAGTATATATACTCAGTATATAAAATTGACAACAATGGTATACATACATTTGTTCTCATTTCTCCAGGCATAATACTGTACATATTTTTTAAATTATCCTGGTCTTGCCAGTGTTGATAATCATGTAAGAACATAATTTCTTTTGATTATCACATAAATCCAAAGACGTAATTTTAGCATCTGTATTTTTAGAAACTTTGAAAGAGAAATAATACTTGATTAAAACCTTTGTAATTGTAAGAGGCTTTGAATGCCTGGGGTTAGATTTTGAGAAGATAAATTGGGGTGTGTTTGAATGAGTGTTCGTTCTATTCTTTAATTAATACCAATTGATTTTTAAATTGTCCTGCAATAAGGTACTTATTAACTTATTAAGTTTCTCATTACTTTGTTGTAATACTGTGATTTTTATTGCCATTTATGGGAGCCCTTGAAAAGTAGAATCAAACTTTTCATTAAACTTTTCATGATCTTTTAAAAATGTAAATCAAATCCTATCATTTCTTTGCTTAAAATGTTTTAGTGGAGTCCTCATAATAAAGATTCAGACTTTTTACCTTGCTCTACAACAGGGGTGTCAAACTCAATTAAAACACGGGCCATTTGGTGCAACAGGCAAGGTTCACGCAGGCCACATCACATTTACAAAGTCGCGGGAACTGAGTCAGCGCGTTTATACTCACCCACAGGCCCCAGGAAAGGCACTGGGCCACGTGTATACTCGTCTTCAGTAATTAAAGGGTTAATGAGGGAATTGTATGTACGGTATTGCCTCGATCTCCCCTAAGCGCTATTTTCTTCATAACAATTTTTTCTATTTTCATTTTTCAGAGCATCGTGGGCCACAAAAAATTACCTCGGGCCGCCAATTTGACACCCCTGGTCTACAAGGTCCTGTCTGTTCTTGGTCTCTGCCTGTCTCTACAGTTTCAACTACTATTCGACCTCATGAATACCACTGTAGACCTAATGGATTTCTTGTCATTTCTCAATCTGACAACTTCCTATCTAAAGGGTTTTGACTCTTGCTTGTTTCCTCTAAAAATTACTTGCCTAGGTCTGTGTATGGCTAATACTCTGTTTTCATTCAGGTCCCTGTTTAATTTACTTCCTCAAGAGTCTTGTTTTCTTTAAATACCCATCTTAACATTCCCATGACCTGAAACTTTGCTCCATATTTCTTCATAGTATCATCACTAGCTGGCAGTATTTTCTATAAGTAATACCTTGGAATCTGAACGCCCCAAAACTCAAACAACTTGGAATCTGAATGAAAAAATCAAGCAAATTTTGCCTCAGAATCCAAACACTGCTTTGGAATCCAAATACCAACATGTTATTCATGTGGGACATATCAACTGTACGGCCCTTAACTTTATTCGAATGCCCACTGGTCTTGGAACTCCCAACGTTTTGGAACTCAAACAGGGTTCTGGGACAGATAAGTTCAAATTCCAAGTTATCACTAGTTATTTTTTCTATTGTTTCCACTAGAGTATGTCTGATGTCAGAAACAGTCCTTACTTTTTATTTTTTTAAACACTGAATTGCTCGTGCCCAAAATAGTGCTTGGTGTACTACCCATGATAAAGATGGATGAATAGATTGTTTTTATTTTGAATTATTCTTCAGTAAACTTTTATTTAGACTATCTCAGTTAGATTATGCACTTAGCTAGAAACTCAAATAATTTACTTAGCAAAAACTCGACTCCCAACATTGAAAGGTTGGGTAAAAGAGAATGAACTATTTATTAGAGGTCAGAAATAGGAATATCAAAAGAGTGTGTGGGGAGGGGGGGTTGTCAAAAAACAAAGGACAAGGGTATTTCCCTAAAGGAATGATTGATAAGTGTTATAATGGCAATGAGGTTGAGATGAAGACTTAAGAGATGTCCATTAAATATAGCAACATGGGGTTGCTGGGATAGCTCAGTAGTTGAGCACTTGCCTCACCATCCAGAGGTCTGCCATTTGATTCCTGGCCCCAGTCTGTGCAAACCCTATATGCTGAACTGGGACACAACTGGTAAGGTAATTGCTGAGATGGCTCAGCAGCGAAGGTGCTTGCCTCCCATTCAGGAGGCCTCCGGTTCAGTTCTTGTCCCGCAGGGCCCCTCATCCACCTGTGTGGAATGAAACCAAGTCATAACTAATGTGTACAACTATGGGCCCTCCCCACTTCCCTCTCTCTCACACACACATCTCAAAATCTTTTTAAAAAAAAATAGCAACATGTAGGGCATTGATTTCCGTAGTAATGTTGGTGTGTGTGGAGTGCAGCAGCCAAATGATTGAAGAATCAGTGGGAAACAAGGAAATTAAAAACTGCTAGTGTAGGTAATTCTACAGTTAGCTGTAAAAGGGAAGAGAGATAATAAATAGCTAGTGGGGGAAAAGGGGGTTGCCATGTAACTTTTTTTAAGATGGGAGAGATTTCAGTTTTTAAATGTGGATGGAGCTCTTTCCCTGCCGCCGCGGAGTAGCGCGGAGGCGGAGGGTGCATTCCAAGATTCGGCTCCACCCGTAACCCACCGCCATGGCCGAGGAAGGCATTGCTGCTGGAGGTGTAATGGACGTTAATACTGCTCTACAAGAGGTGCTGAAGACCGCCCTCATCCACTATGGCCTAGCACGTGGAATTCGCGAAGCTGCCAAAGCCTTAGACAAGCGCCAAGCCCATCTTTGTGTGCTTGCATCCAACTGCGATGAACCTATGTACGTCAAGTTGGTGGAGGCCCTCTGTGCTGAACACCAAATCAACCTGATTAAAGTTGATGACAACAAGAAACTAGGGGAATGGGTAGGACTCTGTAAAATCGACAGAGAAGGAAAACCCCGGAAAGTGGTTGGTTGCAGTTGTGTGGTGGTTAAGGACTATGGCAAAGAGTCTCAGGCCAAGGATGTCATCGAGGAGTACTTCAAATGCAAGAAATAAATAAACTTGGCTTTTGTTTTTCAAAAAAAACAAAAAAAATAAATAAAAAATAAAAAATAAATGTGGATGGTAAGTAGTAAAGGTTAAAGAGCATGGGATAATGTGTAATCTTAAGATTCCTGAAAAGGCTGCAGAGAGTTGGATCCAGAACATAACATGAGGGAAAGTGGGAAAGATGTTCAGATGCAGGTAGGTTTGGAAATTTGGTGTTGGGAATCTGAACAGAGTTCTGTCTTGTAACTATTGTTTGCTTTGTGAAGTAGGAAGTAGGACCATCTAATGTAAGCAAGAGGGAGCAGCGGATTTGTTTTTTTGGATTTATTTTTCACTTCCGTGACTGGATAGATGGTGAAGTCATTGTATGAAAAGGGTTCTAGAAGAGACAGACATTTTGTGTGTTTAGGGAAAAATAATGAAACATCTTAGAAGAAAATATCAGTGCCTCTTTTGGACAGCCTGCCTCTGACTCTGTGCCACTTACCCTTGCCAATTCTTCAGTCACATTGGCCTAATATTCAAACATGCCCAAGCATTTTCCTGTCTTAATCTCTGCTTGGTTTCCAAGTAAGTTCTGCTTGCACTACTTTTTCTTTGGGCTAGCTAGCTGCTTGACACTTGGTTCTCTGCTTAAATGTGTCAGAAAATAACCTGATTACTCAGTTTCAAGTAACTACCCAGTTACTCTCATGGCCCTTTAATATTTTTGCAGAACGTGCCTTACACTCCCTCACACACCCACTTATTTCCTTCAACTCCTAGAATGTAAGTTCCACATCAACAGGAATCTTGTCTGAATTCTTTATTGCTGTACACCTATTATGTAGCCCCCTAAATAAAAATTAATGAACATATCTTTTCACTGCCACTCTTCGGGAAGGTTTGCACAATGGCAAATGTATCAGGAAATGCACCAGTGCACTTGCATAAAGAAGTGTGGGGCCAGATGTTATATGAGACATCTGTCCTTTGAGAATCAGATGAAATTGCTTTGAACTCTGTCTCATGGGTGTTTGGACAAATCTTCCATGCTCTGAGAAACTAGAAGAGAAGTTGTCGGACTTGAGTTGATCATTAAAACCTGTAGAGAGCAATTGCTACAAGGAACAGAGTATATAGAGAAAAACAACAGAAGATTTTAGGAAGTAGGCCACATTTTGAGTTCAAAAGAAGAAACAAAGATTTTTCAATGCATTAGGTGAAAACTCCATAAAAAGTAGTGTTACAAGTTGGGGGAAGAAATTTGGGGGGATAATATGGGGAAGGTCAAAAATCTGTAGAGTGAGACTAATACCTATTGCCTTTGATTTGGAAGCAGGTAGGATTTAAGAGTAATTATTAATTGAGGCTACATTTTCATGCTGAACTGGGAGTCAAAAGAACTGGGTTTGACTTGTTTTATCACAAAGTAACTTTTCTGGGCAAGCCAATTTATCTCTAAGCATCAGGGGTTTTTTTGTTTTGTTTTTTTACCTATAGTATAGAAATAATAATCTGCTCTGTTAATGTTGGAGTGTTATGAAGGTTGCTGAAGATGGTTGATAGATGTGCATTGGAGTCAGAATGCAGGTCTACCATAAATTCAGTGGTGGGAGGAGAGGGGACATATAGGAACTTGTTGAAAAGGTACTGCAAACTGGGATTGAAGGCTTGACTTGGAAGCTGGGTGGTGAGCATTGACAAAGTAATGTAGAATTGTACACTTGTAAACTATAATGTATACTGACCAATGTCACCCCAGTAAGTTTAACAATAAATATGAAAGAAAACAACAACAAAAAACAGACAAGAAAACCCCTGCTCTTTCCTTCAAGGGCCCACTCTATTGATATGTTGAATTCCTAAATCTTACTTTTCTACTGGCCACTCCACTCTATTTATCACTCATTGAATTCAGTTCTCTCTTATCACGAAACAACTTTCTTGAACTGTGTCATAATCTAAATTTACTATTTCTTCAATCCCACCCAACAAAAGAGCCGCTCCTCTTCTGGATTATTTCGGGTTTTCACCCCAAAACGTGAACTGCACACAGAGGACGGCGGGCGAGGCTGACAATATTTGTTTCTGACATCCCCATCTGATATTCGTGTATCTTCCCTACCTAAAGGGTCACTGGTTGGGAGGATTTAATCACATCAGCCAGCGTGTGAAGATGCTTTGTAAACTTAAGAGTACTACTAAAATATTGCGTAGTTCGCAAGTATCAATCCAATACCTGTGGAAACTGGGCAGACTCGTCAAGTAACACAGAGCTAAACACCGATTTCTGTAGCAGAACCCAGTTTCAGAGGTCTAGCTAGCAGGCTCACCTTCGCTCAGGTTGGTTTTCTGCGCCAAATCTCGCGCCACCGGGGGCGGGGCCGAGGCCGGGGCGGGGCCGAGACCGGGGCGGGGAGCACGAAGTATCGCGAGATGACAGCGTTTTCCCGCGAAAGAGAAGCGCGCGTTTTTCTTTGGCCGGGCATTTGTCGGGAAGACTGGGACCCGCAATCACTGTGAGACTCCATCGCTCGGCGTTACAGGCTCTGAGAGGAGGGGACCCTGTTCCAGAGTGTGTGTCCAGTCATGCCAGCGCAGCAGCCCGCGAGCAGCGACGGTGAGTGAGGAGAACCTTCCTCTGGGCGCGTGCGGTGGCGTCCGGGGCTGAGGGGGCATGCAGCATGGAAGCTGCAGCTGAGCCTGGAGGGGAGAGCTGGCCCCGGGGGGGAGACTGAGGAGGAAAAGAGGGTAAGAAGCCGTGGGAACGCGCGTAGAGGGTACCTGGAATTGCTCACATTTGCACGGTGTAGGTGATTTTATACGGGAGAGCTGCATGTCCCCGAGCGTGCCGATTTGTAAACCCAACTCCAGGCAGCTTGTTGACATTGTGAAGATTTAGGATGTCTTCTGATGTGATGCTGGCGTCCCCATGGGTCTTCAACTTCGGCGTCGAAAGCATTTGGGAAGGGAAAAGGTGGATTTAAGTGGGAGTTGAGTAATTGGTAATTTTTTTAAAGTGCAATTTGGAACCCTTCTCCCCTCCTCTGGTCCCTAGCTCCTGAGGGGGTTGAACAACCGGAGACTGCCGTGATTACCCCAGCCATGCTAGAAGAGGAAGAGCAACTTGAGGCTGCTGGACTTGAGAGAGAGCGGAAGATGCTAGAAAAGGTAACTTCGGAATCAAGTTCACCGTCGTTAAAACCAGTAGTAACCTGATGCTTCCTCAGAGGTGTCGTTTGTGTTCTTCGATGTACTAGGCCAGTTTTTTTCATAAACATTAAAACGGACTTTAGTATTGATCTGTTTGTATAATTACACATGTTATCTTTGAGAAGCTTTTTGCACGTGCTTTTGAATGATGTGTCTGTGTTGTAGTTTTGGCTTATGAAGTGGCCTCAAGTCTCTTTTAAGTGAGTATTTCTGATTGCTTGTTTAGCCATTATAATTCTTTAAAAATTGAGAGTGAATTCTAGTGCTGTTTCCCACTTAAGTGATGAACTTGCTTTTTTGGTTTCTCGGGCTATTGCTAAGTAAGATTCTTTAGCTAAAAAGTAAAAATAAGTTGTTTTACTTGTGGTTATCTTGTACAGAGTATCTCTTTGTAGATTACTAAAAACAGTTTTTAACTTGGAAAATTTATTTCTTAGGTACATTTCACTCCAATGATAAAGCCCCACCCTACCACTTAATTATTGCATATGCAAGAAAAAGAATGTTAGCCACCAACCCTTATCTACCGCCTACTAAGTGATTTTCTTGTCATTCATTTAGCCTTCCCAGTATTATGATGATATAGGTACTTGTGATATTTACATAAGACAAAACTGAAATAGTTGGGGGGTGGGGGCACACACTAATATACTCAAACTGCATGCCTCCAGAATTCTTGTCCTTAACCCCTATATCCTTCTAAGGAAATATACATTAGTATGTAAATAACTCTCATGTAATTAGAAAACTACTTAAATTGGGAAACATGCACTCCAAGGATAAGTAATGAATCAATTGACTCCCTGATATTTTATATCAACAATAATGTTTTTTGTTTTTTTTTGGTTAGTATTGTTAATACCTCATGCACATTTGTTGTGAGGTACTGTTCTGAAAGCTGTACGTGCATTTACTTATCGAATCTTTAGCCATAATATAGATATTGTTATTAAACTCACTATTACTAACCTTACGAGTTTAATTACTCGGATAAATCATTAAAGTATTCTCTGGAGTAGGTTTTATTTTCACCTCTTTATGGATAAGGAAAAGGTTGCCTGGGTTCCACAGCTAGTAAGTGGCATAGCCAAAACTGTAATGTAGGCTATGTGGTTCCAGAATTCACTTTTTAACCACCGTACTGTATTTTTATTCCAGTAATAAATGTTCTCTTATTGCTGATCATCCATAGTTGACCTTAAATCGGTTAAGGTGAATATGTTAACAAATTCTAATAGAATTAAGAGGCAGACCTTGAACCACCTTTTCTCATTTGAATTCCCATAGTATTTCATTACTCGGTATTTGCATTATTTACTGACTCTCACTTTTGTTTCTTTTTTTTTTTTTCACTTTTGTTTCTTGAGGGCACATCACTTACTGTTCTGTTTTTGTATGCTGTGAACCTAGCAATCTGTAAATCTTCATTGAATTTCTAGCTGTAGTAAAAGAATATTTTGTAATATATTACATAATGTATAAAGATTACATAAATAAAATAAATGTACTTACCAGCCAAGTAAAGAGGAATCCTGGGTCAAGTGTTCAGAACAGTGTCAACTTAAGAGGTGGTGAAGAATGATAAAGCCTTAGTTTTGAGTAGGGTATCTTTTGTTTTATAACCCATGAACGTTGTTGGGTAAAGGAAATACCATTTGAAGAAAGATGAGGTACAATAAGAGTACATTTCCAGAATGTATTAATAAAGGGAAGATAGAGTTGCACAGTTGAAAAAGATCTGTCAAATTTGTAGTACCATAATTATTAGCTGATGAAACTAGGAGTCAAAATGACTTCTACTTTCAGTGAAATTCTTAAGCTTGTGAACAAACATTTTCCAATTAGTTCTAAAATTTTTTGGAATTGTTATTGTTAAGGGATAGGTGTAGTACAGCTAGCTTTTCTTGAGCAGTTATGAAGTTAAAATAGCAATTTCTAATCTTTTAGTCCTTCCATAAATAAAGCATGTAGCTCTTAATCCTTCTAGTAATACAAAGGTGTGATTTGCTAAAAACTATATTGTGGTCTGTTGTTCTTACATGTGTTTTAATGTATAGTACTGAAAGAATTTGATTTATTTTTGCACCTGATCTTCGTAAATTAGTCTTTAGGTGACTGGAGAAAATTCCAAGAATGAATCTCTCCCTACTTGTCTCTAGAGGCCAAAAAACTCGCTATACAAAAGTAAACATTCCTTTCTTGTTGGGAGAATACAGTATTTATGTGCACGTATTTAGAAGTATTTACCTAGAAAGGAAGAGATAGTTTAAGTCTTAATGAGAAACATTTACTTTGCTTTAGGAGATTTTAAGATTTGTGAAGAGCCTAGGCAATGAGTTTGACATTCATGTGCCACAGTTACTATCTGGCTTTTCAACCGTATTTCCTTTAGAAAGAAGTCATTGTTAGTCTAGAATACTTAAAGAATACATCATTGTATCTGTAGTGGAGGGAGGGTAAAGGTAAGAGTTGGGAGATTTCTTGAAGAGGTAAAAGAAAGATAGTTCATATTATGTAGACTGTAATGTAATTCCACTCCCACCCCCCAAAATCTGTGGTTGGTATTGCGGGAGATATAATGAAGTAGACTAGGGAATTTATGCACTTGCTCTCTTGGCATACATATGCTCCCTGCCATGCAGCTCAGTGCTTTTCCAGAGATGGAGCTACAATTTACCTTAATATAAAATAATATAATTGTTAGGAAAGTAATGATAGATAAGATTTACTGCAAAATTATTTTGAGATACGGAAAGTGATTTAAAGGTTAACTATTGGCATGCTATTCTGATTATATTAATTACAAATTGTTACTTATAATGGCATCTTAAAACTTTAATTTTAAAAATATATTCTAATTTATTTGAACAGGATTTAAGGTAGCAGGTATGTGTAAATTAAGCTCAAATATTTTAACTACAATTCTAAACATTTAAAAAATATGGTCTTAATTTCATCTCATTTATAATATCTAATATTTAATTTCAAATATTTTAAAAAAGGACCTTCAGGTCAGTAGATGCCAGTAACCATATGCCTGTTGAACCTAAGAATCATATTTTTTCAGGTATTTGTTCTAGTTTTGGGTTTGAGAAAGTATTTTTAGTAAATAAATTTAATATTATAATCTTCTGTCACTAATAACACAAAACCCAAAGAGCATTCAGTTAGTTAATTTTATTACATCTTATCCCCAAAAAATCAATGTCTATCAGAAAACCTTAATAATTATGGAAATTTTGTCTGGATAGGCTCGCATGTCTTGGGATAGAGAGTCCATGGACATTCGCTACCGTAGACTTCAACATTTGCTTGAAAAAAGCAATATCTACTCCAAATTTTTATTGACTAAAATGGAACAACAACAATTAGAGGTATGTATATGTGATTGATAATAGCTAGTAGTTGAAGCTTTTAAAAACTAGCTTTAATGAGATGGAAATGAAATATAGTTAAATTTATAGTTTGATAACTTTTGACCAATGTAAAGACTTGCATAATCATGCGCATAATCAAGATAAAGAACATTTTCATCATCCCCAGAAGTTACTTTGTTCAGTGATTTCCATGCCCAGCTGCGAGCAAACACTGATTCTGATTTTTGTCACTATAGATTCTTATTTCTTTTTCTAGAATATCATAAATGAAGTCATTTGGTATGCACTTTTTGTGTCTTGCTTCTTTAGCTCAGCATATTTTTGAGATTCACTTGTTTTGCATTTACTTAGTAGGTCGTTTTTATTCCTGGGGAGAATTCCATTGTATGAATAGACCACCGTTTTCTATACACCTGTTGATTGATTTTTATCCTGTCTAGTGATATTTTTTGGATGCTGAAAATTGTGAATTATATGTTACTCAGTCTTTTAAATTGCTTTATTGAAATATAATTACCAATGTCACCCCAATAAATTTAACAATTAAAAAGAAAAATAATTGACCTACACAGAACTGCACATATTTAAATTGTACCATTTTCTAATTTTGACATGTATACTACCTCTGAAGCCACCACAATCAAGATAAATGAACATAATCCTCGCCACTAAAAAGTTCTTACTGCCTACCGTCCCTTTTAATTGGGATATACTTGACATGTGTTAGTTTCAGGTATACAGCATGATTCAGTATTGTATCTATAGCAAAATTATCACCATAATTTAACGTCTGTCACCATATGTAGTTAACAGTTACTTTTTATGAGAACTTTTCAAAATATACTCAGCGTGATTTTCAAATATGCAGTATTATTAACTAGTCGTGCTGTACAATACATTTTCATGACTTAACTAATTTTATAATTGGAAATTTGTAACTTTTAACATAGTCCCCTCAACCACCAGTGGTTTGTTTTTCTTTTAAAGAGTCCACACATAAGTGAGATATATGGTGTTTATCTTTCACTGTCTGACTTATTTTACTTAGCATAATACCGTCACGGTCCATCTATGTTGTCACAAATGGCAAGATTTCATTCTTTTTTATGGTTGAATCCCTACTCCTTTTTATTACCTCACTTATTCACCAGATAGCCACGGATCTGCTTCGTTGTTATAGCTTAATTTTCATTTTCTGTTGGTGATATGTTCTTTAATTATTTTTTTTTTTTAAAGATTTATTGACTTTTGACAGAGAGAAACAAAGACAGAGAGAAGGGGGAGGGCCCAGAGCAGTCTCCATAGTTGACATTAGTTTTCCATATAGTTTCACTCCACAGGCAGGCACAGGGCTGCGCAGGGCATGTGGGTCCGCATGGGCCAAGGCCGGAATTCAATCCTTGGTCCCTGGGGCTTCAAAGCGAGTGCTTAACCCGCTGAGCCATCCCAGCTTTCCCTGTTCTT